>JAUZSU010158328.1:0-14006 GCA_034780255.1 Parotocinclus maculicauda
CTAGGTGGCGACTTGTGGCTTCTTTTTCTTATTTGCTCTCACGTTCTTTGGTCTGATTAAGCAGAATTTTGGTCCAAATAAGCGAATAACATTACACGTATATAGTAGCATTTGTTTTAGTACTTCAGGATTTGTTCCAAATAACCGGTGGTCCAATTAACCGGATTTTACTGTATTTAGATTAAAGGGTCAGAATTTGTTTTTAACATCATGAAAACATGGATCCAACCAGGCTGCTGGTGGTGGTTTAATGGTGTAGGGGACATTTTCTCCTGGTCACTTAATACCAGTTGAGCATCATTTAAAGCCCTACCTGATTATTGTTGCTTCCATTATGATTACAGTGTGTTACCTTATGTTGATGTTGGCTACTTCCAGCAGGACAAGAAACCATTTTAAAAAATCATCTCAAACATGACAATGAGTTCACTGTGACCTCCACAGTCACCAGATCCCAATCCAATAAAGCACCTTTGTGATTTGGTAGAACGTATGAGTCACATCATCAGCAAATCTGCAGCAACTATTTGATGCTATCAAGTCCAAATTTGACCACAGTGACAGTTTTGTGAAAATTATCCCCCTGTTTGGGCATCTTCCTGAAGACACAGTTCCTGTATTTGTAATGCCTCAACCTAACTGGAAGAGGCAAGCATCTGTGACACCCGAGGACCAGGCAAGTTATTTCTTTAACAAGGTTGTAATGATGCATTGCGATTTAAACATGTCATGATGTGCATGGTAGAGGCTGATGATGCTGATGAAGTTTTAAATGCTTTCACACACATTTTTATATTTCTTTAAATATCTTACTTTACAGCTGACACTATTTTAAATTTTTATTCTTTAAAAATAAGAGAAATGTTTTTACCTATATGGTGAAGCTACAATAAAGTGTTTTATTTATAATTTCATACCTAATTTTCTAGCAATTGATTTTAAATGACAGGACTAATGTTATTTTGTTACAAAAGTTATTCATAAATTTATTCAATATGCATTTTTGTATTGTGTATAGTTCATAAATAAAAATGCAAGGAAACTGGGAATCAAATAGAATAGAATGAAGCATATTAACTACAGGGTTAACACAGATGCAGGTTTATTGGGATATCATACCATGTGCTCAGCCAAAACAGACAGCTAGCTCCACACTGATGAGAAAGAAAATGGAAATGGGGCAAACCGTCAGTGGATGATGAAGCAGGTGGAACTGAGAAATCAGTCAGAAAATCACTTCAGAATGCTCATGATGACACATTTTCCCTGGGTTGAGGTTGACAAATATACCGTTATTAAACTGTTATGTGCATTCGGGTAAAGACACATGGTACAATATCACGTGCTGAATACACGCAGCCCTCTTAACGCAGCCCTCCTGGGGACCAGTACATTGGGTTGCACATGCAATTCAATTATATGATATTGTGACAAAATAGTATAAAGAACAAATTACATTGCATAATGTGAAATAACTGATTAAAAACAATTCAGTGGGTGAAGCAGCGCATGGCCAACACTGGTGAGTCTCTGTGGTGAGTCTCTGTGGTAGCTCACGACTATTTGGGATGGGTGTCACAGCCATGATTGGGCTCTGTAGGATGAGGAGGGGAGTTCAGAAGAGGAAATCAACCCCCTAGTGCCCCTTTCAGTGTACGTGGTTGCCTGCAGCCTATGAATTCCAGAGGTGGAGCACCCAAACCACAACCCTGACTCATTAAACCTCAATAACAGGGGTGAAAATGTGAATTAAAGAAACATTATCAAACAATTTCTTTCCATTTCCATTGCAGCTACTTATTTTTATCTCTCTTAAGCACAGATGCAGTCCCTCATTCGCTGGCAGTCAATCAGAAAGTCTGGCCATTACTGATTGACCTTAAATAGGTTGAAGTCCTGGGAACTTACATCTATGATTGCATTCTAATTATGCTAAGATTAGACCTGTGGGAACTCAAAAGGCAACATATGACTGAACGGTGTCCTTACACTGTCTGTAATTTTATTCTTAGACTAAGAAGGCAACACTATTCTTAAGTAGCACATACTTCTTCACAAGTGTTTTTTTTATCATACAGAGGGGCGAAAAATCTGAGACCACTAGGGACAATGCTTGTTTGGAGCTTTGTGGAAGAGTCATACTGCAGCGGGATAATTGCAAGAACTACATGAAGACCAAAGAAGATCAAGGAGTGCAAACTGCCATGGGCTTTCCTTCACAGTCACCTGACCTGAACCCTATCAAGCATTTATGGAAGAACATGAAGACAACGAAAACCAAGCATGCAGTAACATCACTAGATTATTTTTGGAATGTTGTGAGCCCATGTCAGCTTGAGTGCATGCTGCCATTTTAGAAAAATGGACAAAACAAATACTAATTCATTCCAAATTAATTACATTTGTTCATTTATTTATTAATTAACAATTCATATTTTTACTGAAATTGTTATGCTAATTATATAATTATATGATGATTTGTAATGAAAAACTGTGTTAAATTGAAAAAAAAAGGGTAAATAATAACCTTCCCTTGCTGGGGTCTCAGACTTTAGGCCCTGCCAGTGTGTCCTGTTGTTAGCTTAAACAGCACACAGCCTACAAACAAAATAATTAATAAAATATTAAATAGTAGAGAAATGCAATTTTTGGCAACAGAAAGAAACGGTCAACTAACATACTAAAATAAATGTTTGCACTTTAATCAAAACCCTGTTTGTTCCCTTCACTTTAAGTGAAGTTCACAGCTGTCTATAAATACCCGAGCAACTGTTTAAAAATAAGGGTTTTAAATAACTGAGCATGTGATTAAAGAAAAGTGGGCTTGGGCGTGTGTGGGAGAATAAATTGAAATACTGAATGTAATCCCAAATATTGGAATCAGTGGTAGCATGTGCCAATGTCAGTTTTGTACTTCATGTCCAGAGGTATTAAACATGTAATCATAAAATTACTGTTAATGTGAATTATAAATAGGTTGAAAAAACACGTTTACAAAGTCAAAAAACAAACAAACAAGAAAAAATAGTGTTTTCAACCTGGTGCGTTCAGTTTTTTCTCACGCAAGAGTTTTTGATTGCAACGGCATCAAAAATAATTGGGTGGGAAGACATTTACCGTTATTTTTATAAGTAAATGCAATTTGAGGCCGTGCTCTAATGCTGAATAAAGAGATCTGAATACCCTTCAGTCACTGTTTAAAATTGGCTTCAAGATTCAGGCTTTCAGACCATCAAGGGAAATTCCAACACCCATTGACCAGTATAGAGAAGAGTACAGTGGAGACCCTTAAGGTATAATTTTTACTGTTTATTAGTGTATGGAACACTGTGAGAGATGAAAAATATTTGATTAAATGTCGCAAGGCACGACTGATTTAAATGACGTCTTAATGAAGTCTTAATGAAGTGCTTAAATGTTCTCCTTGACTGAAATATACTTGTGTTATAGTTCAGGTAAATCTATAACATCTACTGGCCATTGACACCTTCATTTGTGCCTCTCAATAGAATTCTGCCCATGGAGATATTATAAAAACCAGGGGTTTAGCATTGCCTCCTTTCACCTCTGTGATGTTTGCTTAGTGCATAGCTGGGACAGAGTTCATGACCAGCCACATAAATTTGAGTCAGTACCGTGAGTCACAAATGTCACATGACTCACTGTGCTAGAAATAATGATTGGCAAATGGCATGCCATGAATAAAAAAATATGAAGTCAGGGTTCCCACACAATTCTGGCCAACAATTCTTCAAAATTTAACTTAAAATGAAATTCCTTTTGACTGCTTTGTGACTAAACATCCACTCATTTACGTCAGTTAGCTGACGCCTTTAACCAGAGCCCATCAGTTGAACAATTTAACCACCCATCAGTGGCAACTTGACAGAATTGGGACTTGAACACTGGACCGTCTGATCCACAGTCTAGTATCTTAACCACCAGGCCAGCGCAGTCCACATTTTCCAAAAACAAGCAGAAAAATCAAACGACTAAAAACGGAAATTACAGCAGACTTGCAAACAAAGAACATACCAAAGCAAATGATTTCAGGTACAGGACAAAGATGAGAAACAAAGGATTTAATACAAAAATACCACAAATGTGATACAAATTGTAAGGCCAGACTTTTTTGATTGCTTGTTTCGCAGATCCGCCGACGATCATATTTGAAGGTTGGAGAGCCAACCGTTTTCTTCTGTTCATTTTATTTTTTTCCAGATTCACTTTAATTTAATTGAAGGTTAAATAAATTTTATTTAAAAATAAAAATTAATTTTTATTTCTTCCTCCTTCCTTGTATTGATTCCACATAGTCCTTGAGAAAGTGCTGAAAAATAAAGATTATTTTTTTTTTTTTTCCTCCCTCCTCAGTTGATTAGTAGGGACATCCGAGAAACAAGCAATAGAAATTGTCTGGTCTAAAGGCCTGAGCAGAACTGACACAGGTCAAATCAGCACACAACCCACTAACCCCATCAGACAAGGGTTTTAAATAGCAGAGCATTAAAATGATTGAAAATGTGAGACAGCTGAGAGGACTCATTACGGCACAGGGCTGGGTCGGGGCTGTGTGGGAGTATAAATGGAAATGTTAAATGGAATCCCGAATCCTAGAATCAGAGTTGAATGTGTAAATGTGAGCTTTGTGGAATTATTATTATTATATGATCTGCAGAGATATTTTTTAGGCCCAAGAATTTAAATTGACAAATAATACAGATAATTTTTGTTCAGCTTTTCTAGTACTTGATACTTCTACCAATAAAAAATATGATATTTTCACCCTGTTACTCATAAGTACATCCACAGAATAGTTTCAAAACCAAATCAATTAGAACCAAACAGACACACACACACAGACTGAAATGACTGAAAACGTTGTTGATTTTTTTATTTAGAATGAGCCTTAGAAATTTCAAATGCTAAGCAAACAGCCTGTACTTTCAGTGGATAAAGCATAATGACCAAAGCACCTTTGACAAATGCTAAGCCATTATGGCCAAATGACTGGATGGGAGCATTTCTAAAACCACAAGGTTTTTAAAGAGCCGTCACCACCATCAAAAGTGCCTACAAAATTGTTGCCTTGAAACTACACTTGGAAGAACCAGTGAAAGATATTCAGGTAGCTGTGCACTGTATACCTGGGGAAGTGATGGCACCAGGATGTGAGAAGAGGAAAAGCTGCTGGAGGGTGTGATGTTATGAGCAATGTTATATTGGGAAACCGTGGGTCCAGGTATTTATGTGGATGCAATTTTGACATGCGCTATATCATATATAATCCTTAGCTTTTACCTAACCCTAACCCTAAAATTCACTTTGAACATACTGGGTAAAAGCTTATGCACAATAAATGCATTGATATGATATTTAATCATGGTTTTAATGTAATCATGATTTTCAAACACTTGCCAAATTCAAAGTCTAAAACTGCTGATCAATTTTACTGGATTATGAACTGCTGTCTTGTCTACTATAAGGGCTGCAAAAAGGCCATTTTTCTGAGATGTCCCTTTATATTCCCATTCTCAGCACTGTCCCCAAATGTGCCCTAAAATATCCCAAATGGAAAAAAATAATCAAATCCAACTAACAGTCTTATCTTGATGGCCAAAGCAAACAAAGGAATGCATAAAAATCCCACTGAGCAATCGTTATTGACACGTCTAAAAATAGTGCCTTCCCTTTTATTCTCGTTATTTATTTATTTCCCTGTGCTGTCTCTCTCTCTCGCTCTCTCTCTCTGTCTCTCTTGATCTCTCTCTCTCTCTCTCTCTCTCTCCCTCTCATCTCAGCCCCTATTCTATACACATACTTCCAAAATTTAGCATTCAGTTGCCTGGCAACACTGGCCTCAAAGGCTACTCGCCTGAAGACGGGGGCTGCCGTCTCGTTCTTTTTTAGGCTACAGCAAACGAGACTAGAATAGAGGAAAAAGACAGAAAAAGGGGGTAAAAGCTTAACTCCTACTTCCTCCTGTCATGATTCCTTAATAGCAGAGGAACTAGTCTGATCAGTCTAATTGCATGATCATCAGCAGTGTTCATGTAGAGCAGGAAATGAACTGTTTCTTTTCCTATATCACAGGGCTTGGGTGATGCTAGGCAGCTGACAAGCCATGTTTGATTAGATTTGTGATCTCTTTTTGACAGGCTGCCACTGACCTCATGGGAGAGTAATATGTGGAATATCTGGCATGGCTTAATTTGCTCAGTCAGACAATATAAACAGACCTTTACATTGGGCTCAATGTGTACAACTGCGTTTACCATACAAATGATGGACTCAGCTGGACTCTCAATGAAACCAATTATTAAACTCCATTAAAGCAGAGCTAACTTGATCCTGAAGTCAGCATGGAAAGACTGTATTTGGCTCAGCTGGCAATCAGGAATCTCTGACTAAAACACTACAGTTTGTACAAGTACAGTGTGTTCTCGGCAGTCATAGTGTTCTGCCAGATCCTGTTCTCCTGTATAGCCACTTACATTTACGTTATTTAGAAGACGTCCTTATCCAGAGCGACTTACAATTGATACGGTTTTACAATCCAAGTGGGTTAAGGGCTTTGCTTAAGGACCCAACTGTTGCATATTGGCAAAGGTGGAATTTGAACCCTGGACCTTTTGGTCCATAGGAACTGGGCTACAATAAGAAACTATTCCATGCTTTTCATATGATACAACAAGACTGCACACAATTCCTACAAATCAGGCCAGCTTCTGCTTCTTAAACATTCAGACAGTTGTGTTTGCGCTTTGGATGGACGTGCTAAAGGCAGTTTGGAAAAGTCACTATGTAACTAAGTGTCCAAACTCACCACCCACCTCAGCAGTAAATGTCCAGGAAAGAGGGTGTGGAATGAGTGCATGGATAAAAGACTTCGGCATAATAACAAGTATTTGTCATGTTCGGTAAACAGTAAAGATTCAGTGACAGATGTACAGAAGTTTACTGCATCAGTTTTTATGATGGCAACTGAAGGTTGTGAAAAATGATCAGATGAATTGCAATTAATTGCAGTTATTTCCTGCCATTAAAATAACCTGATCACAAAAATAAACCACTGCATTTCAGCCCTACAAAATGGCCTGCTAACATTATTTCAGTGATGATCTTATTAGCTCAGGAGAAAAGGTAAATGAGGACAAGACAGCTGATATCACTCGTCATGCTGATAAAAAGAGCAGACTTGGTTCTTTAAAAGGGTAATAATGCTTTTATATTCTCTTCTGTTAACCATGGTTTCCTCCAAGAAAACACATGCAGTCGTCATTGCACTGTATCAAAACGGTTTCACAAGCAAGGATATTGCTGCTTATAAGATATTATCCCAATTACCCATCTATCAAATCCTCAAGAACACCAAGGAGAGTGGTTTAATTACAGTGAAAGGAGGTTTTAGGGTGCCCAAGAAAGTCAAGCAAGCATCAGGACCATCTCCTAAAGAGGATGCAGCTATGAGACCGGGTCACCACCAGTGCAAAGCTTGTTTAGGAATGGCATCAAGTCCAGACTGTCATTTTACAGGATGTATAGGGATTGGACTGCATATGTGGGCTTTTAAGGAAGTAGGTTCGCTCAAAATATTACTTAACATTTTCATGAATAAGAAGGAATGGTATCAAAACATCCTTCAAGTGCAACTTCTCCCAACAATCAAGGAACAATTTGGAGAAGAACAATGTTTTTTTCAACATCATGGATTACAATGCCACAAGGCCAAGTGGCTCCGTAAACAAAACATTGTTATTTTGGGTCCATGGCCAGGAAAATCACCAGATCTAAATCCAATTTAGAACCTGTGGTCAATCCTCAAAAAGAGAATGGACAAACCCAATAAAACTCGGGAATTGCGAGCAACTCCAAGCATCGATTAGGAGAATGGGTTGCCATTATTTAAGGTAAATAATTCTGTTTTGCCCAGAAGCTGATCTAGCATGCCGAGCAAATTGCAGAAGTCTTAAAGTAGGGTCAGCGCAAATATTTGCTTAAATTGGATGTATTTGTCAAAATAATTTTCTTAAATGTATGGAATGCTTATAATTGTTCTGACAAAATAAAAAAATAACTGACGCAGCAGACTTTGTGAAAACCAAAATTTGTGCCATTCTCAAAACTTTTGGCCACAACTGTAGGTGCAAGTGCTCGGTTTATTTACAACAGATATTGTGCAAACCTGGTGATTGTTGGCCAAGCCAACAAGGTGGAAAGTGTGACAAAAGAAGCTAACCAATAACACAATCAGACAAGGAGCTACTCTAACAATCCAAGCAGATAATCCTAACAGACAGTGCTAAATCTAATATAAAATAATAAACACTAACATATAATGTGCTAATTGACACACCAGGTATGGAACCAGACATGAAGCAAAAACCCGGTGACGCAAGGAACAGAAGGGAAGCAACAAAACAAGAAACTGGAGCCAAGAGAAAAAGTGTTGTCCAGAGACCAGACACGAAAGTGCAAAGACATGATAAATTATGATGGAGATATGTTCTGACAAATCCAACAAGAGGAATTTAATAATAAATTTAATATAATACTGTATATATTGTGACTATGGATTTTCCTCACTACATTTACCAACTACATCACTCTCACCACATAATTTCCTACGTCATGCACCAATGGCAGAAAAGTAAAATGCTTAAAACACATTAAACTACAGTTGAGCAAAGTCAATAACAGAGCTTATTTATAATATAGTATTATATAGTATATAATACTAGTATATAATAGTATATAATATCATGCAATCTATTGAGAAATGTATTAAAAGTATAAAAGCTCTTCATTTTCCTTAGCCTTTCCCCGTGTTACTGTGTTTTTGATTTGGTTCTACTGCCTGATTTTCCTGTCATATACAGTTATTAGAGAAAGTGCATCTTCAAGCGAAATCTGAGCCTTTGGTTTCACTGTTTCACTAGCACTACTGGTTAACAGCATTGAATCAGATGACTGTAATCACATACCCTTTTGCTATTCCAATGTTTAAGGGTGAGATGGAGTAAGCTGCTGTGTTTATCCTCCATCTATGTTTTCTCTTCCTTTGTCTACCAACCTCTCTCAGATGTTAACAGAGTGTAACACTTAATCGCTAGCAAGCGAGCTATAACCAGAATGGCTGTTTAGCGGCTGTTCTTTCTAAACAGTGGTTTGTTGCGCTTCTATCAGCAAACAATATTACCGTTAAAGCTACACCATTACAGAGGTTTCACAAACCCGATAAACTACTATACGTCCCAGCACAATTTTACCCTAGGTTTTAATCAACCGATTGTCAAAAACCCAAAGGTAAAGTTGTTCTGCACAGATGAGTGGGCTAAGATTCTTCTAAACTGATGAGCAGGACGGATCGATCAGCAATTACTGAAAATGTTTAGTTAGAACATTTGAAAGAATGGAAGAAAGAAAGAAATACATAAGGAAAGAAAACAAAAAAGCATAAAAAATTAAATAAAGAAAGAACTAAACAAGAGAAAGGTATTGGGGAAGAAAAACACTAAATGAAAGATTTTGGTCACAGGATCTAATCTGATAATGTTGTGTATGACATCTATTTATTAAAAATGTCACAGAAACAAATGATTGCCAAAGGATCTGTCATGCATAGATCAGACATGTCTGGTAGATGGCGGATATGGAAAATTGTTAACTGATAGGATTCAAAGGCTGCTCAAAGGAAATGATAGTTGGAAAAAGTTCCAAAGGCAAAATGTGGGCACAGAGCCATTATGATGGTGGGGCTCTGTGTAAAATAACTTGATCTGTGCCAATCTGACCAAATGGTAAATTTACTATGACCTATAAACTAGTGCTTGGGAGTGCACATTTGCATGCACAAACTGTCCATATAAAAACAATGCAGTACACTACCTTCATGTAAATAAGAATTATTATTAAAAACAACCAAAAGCTTGTCAGAACAGAGTGAGACTTTTTAGAATTAAGAAACGTGACTGTATTGTCTTGTTCTCTTTCTCTGGGCTGATGTCTGTGCTCAATCTGATGTACATCACTCCTTCATTAGCTACATAATCAGATAAATCAGCTTAGGCAGCATTGTTTTTCTTATCAATGTTTATACAGCTACCCAAAGAACCTTGCAATTGTGCATTTAGTTTCATCTGTTTACTTTGAGCATTATATGCATCAAGCACCAGCACTCAGTACAAACAGTGGAATTTCTGCTCAATCTTTGTTTAGTAATTAAATCAAGGAATTAGTTTAGTGGATGACTGCTGGAGGAAATCTATTAACAGCCATTGCTGTCAGGATAGAAAAACTAACTAAATTTAGCTTTTTCGGGCACTAGTTATTTATGTGAATTTGAAATTGTAAGTTTAGAAGTAACTTACTAAAAAGCGTCTTAATTAGCAATGTCTACAACTAGAAAACAAGCACATACTTGTTTTCAAATTTCCTCATTGGGTGGTTGAGGCAGTGGGACGTTTCCCCTCAAAGTTATTTTTTAAAATACCAAAACATAAAAAAAAATAAAATAAAAAAAAACCTAACAAAAAAAAAACACAATACCTGCAGACAGGACAGTATGGTCGTTATTACCATAATTATTACTCAATGTTATTTAAATAAGATTACGGACAGTGATATGTATAATATGGGTTCAATTGAATACACTACAAAGACAATATATTTAATGTCCAAACTGATAAACTTTATTGTTTTTTTTTTGGCAAAAATTCACTCATTTTTAATTTGATGCCTGTAGCACGTTCCAAAAAAGTTGGGACAGGATACCCGCACTCTTTTACTATGAAGCCACGCTGTTGTAACGTGCAGAATGTGGTTTAGCATTGTCTTGCTGAAATAAACACGAACGTCCCTGAATATGACGTTGCTTGGATGGCAGCATATGTTGCTTCAAAACCTGTATGTACCTTTAATGCAGTGCCACCTGAGTGATAGAAGGTCAAGGGCAATAATCTTTGGTTTTCGGCTTTGCCGCTTACTTGCAGAGATTTCTCCAGATTCTCTGAATCTTTTGATGATATTATGGACTGTAAATGATCTCTAAATTCCTTGCAATTGCACGTTGAACTGAAACGTTTTTCTTAAACTGCTGGACTTTTGCTCATGCAGTTGTTCACAAAGTGGTGAACCTCGCCCCATCCTTACTTGTGAAAAAGTGAGCCCTTCAGGAGTGCTCCCTTTATACTTACCTGTGGAATGTTCTAAACAGGTGTTTTTAAGCATTCCTTAACTTTGAGTCTTTTGTTGCCCCTGTCCCAACTCTATGGGAACGTGTTACAGGCATCAAACTCCAAATAAGTGAATATTGGTAAAAAACTATAAATATCAATTTAAAAAATCTGTTTAAACATTAAATATCTTGTCTTTGTAGTGTATTCAATTGAAAAGGATTTGCAAATCATCGTATTCTGTTTTTATTTATGTTTTACACAACGTCCCAGCTTAATTGGAATTGGGGTTGTACAATGCATTAATACATATTTTTACAATATGCATGTAGTCTGTTTGGTTTATCCTGTAAAGACATTAAGAAAGGACTGATACTTTACGACATACTGACTTTATGACATCACAAATATGCAAATTAGTGCATTAATTGATCTAGCCAAAAGTGGGCCTCCAAAGTTGAGATGAAACCTACATCGCTATGTTGAACGTAATCATTTTCAGCCAAATGAAGATGGACTTCTTGACAAGCATTCTACTTTGAGGGTTAAATCTCCCAGTGTGTGAATGGAAACAATTACATAATCAAATTTTGTTCTCCTGTTCTTGTCACAGAACCACATTGAATGGGTTTGGGCTTTCATTTCATTTTTCCTTGCTTTCAACGTCAATGGGTATGAAACAGAAACAAGTTCACATCAATACTAGTCAGTCACAATTGTGACCACAATTAATCTAACGCATGTCTTTGGAATGTGGTCGGAAACCCAAAGTACCCAAGGTAAACCCATGCAGACATGAGGACGACATGCAAAGAGATCAATCTCTGGAACTGTGAGGTGACCATGCACGCGCCATCGTGCCACCCTCTTATTGAATGGAAATAATGGCTTTATAAGATGTAATGCATAATTATTGCTCTCCATTTTAAAATATGTAATTAATGCCTGCTATCTGAATCTGCTCTGTAATGACTGATGAAATGATTACTTCACAATTCTTATTATTACTATTATAAAGAAGAGCTTCAGCTTACATTAATTAATTTCTGTATTTTCTGTTTGTTTTTTCCCCTCATTTCTGTATCAACCTGGTCCTGCCCAATTTCCCAGCTTTTTCACATTCCCTGCCATGTGCAAAACCTTCTGCCGAAAATCCAGCAAGTGAACTGATGGTAGGAAAAGGCTACGATTCCCAGATTTGAATGAGGTGGAATTTATCCAAAAAGAAACAGAAATAGTCTCCCACTATTCAAATCATATTTAAGTGTACTCTCATGCAATTGGATAAGTGGATATACAAATACAAAAAGAACAAAAAAACACCTAACTGCCACTTACTGTTACCAGTCTACCAGTGCAGGCAGTGGTGCTAAACTGTCACAACTGTGTTTTATAGTTTATTATAACGAATGCTGTTTACTCTGTTTTTTCTCTCTGCTTCATCTCTTCCACTTCACATTGTTGGCCTGCTCTTGTAGTCGCTTCAGAAAGTTTTCTCTTGTAAAGAAGCCAAGTTTACCTTTCTGAGGTTATAAGTTTAAAGACTCCCATGACTACTGTTTACCTCCCATCTTGCTGGCATAATCGCACACTCTCCAACGCCTACGAACTGGACACACTGTGCAGTATTAGTAGGGGTGTAAAAGTATAAAAATGTACTGTATAATTACTGTAGAATGATATGTTGATTGATGCCAATGCACTTATTAAAATAGGTCTAGAGATTATGTGTAACCTGCAGCAGTTATGCATGTAACCGTATTCGGATAACTAGTGTGTTATCTAAAGAAAAATTAACAGGTCAGGAAAAAAAGAATGCTTGAAATAAATAGATTTTTCTTTCACACACAGAAAGAAGATCTTTCAGACACTTGAAGATCTATGAGCTATGAATGTCCCAGAGCTATGAGTGAGCTATGGTGTCCCAATGCTAACCACATAACAGAAATGTATTTTTATGCATAAAATATTAAATCATTCATTTATGGCTATTAAAAATGTCTTATAATGGGACAAATCTAGTTCTAGAATACTAAATTATTATGCAGAATACGCATTATGAGATTTAGCATACATAAAATAATACCTGTGGCTATACTAAAAATTATTTTTAAAAAGCCTTTGAATGGTACACAGTGTAATTCCTTTATTTTTTCAGTAGTATAAATAGCTGAGTTGCTCTCAGCATTTTTCTTCCAGCACCTGGTATACAGGGGTTTAATGACAATACAGGTGTTCTGTGAAATAGGGCGTTGACCAAAATGGAAGCTGATCAGACATTACCATAGTTTTTTTTAGGCTACTGTAATTTTTTGGGCTACTGCATGCAAACAATATGTAAATGCATCAGAGATCCTGCTAAACACAAGAGCAGAGTGCTACCATCTACAGAGCGTCCCTAAATTACTGCATTTTTAACTGATGGAAATTCACAATAATTATAGAAAATGCAGTAATGTCCGGTTGCGACCATGTCTAGGGAAAAATCGTAACACTTTTATGAATAGTATGATACTTTTGCTTTACGGAAACCCAAAAGGCATTGATAGACATTATTAGGAACAACATGGAACATCAGTCAGATTGAACAGAGAGACTTAATAAATGAATATTAACCAGATATAGATTTAATGGTTATGGTGGGTATACAGTGTTCCCTTGTTTATGGCAGGGGTTACGTTCCAGTTGGGACGCTATATTTATATAAGTATTTATACACTATTATAGCTGTGGAACTTGCAGAACGTTTGGGTTTCATCGTAGGGCTTGAATGAATTCAGTCTATAATAAAACTTTCACAAACAGCGAACACAAAACCGCAGATAAAAACTT
>JAUZSU010158339.1:0-14006 GCA_034780255.1 Parotocinclus maculicauda
CAAATTAATTATCTAAAAATCATAAAATGTAATTCAGGAGTGTATCAAATATATATATATATATATGTAATATATGTAATATATGTAATATATTTTCCCCACTATCATAATTTAATGTTTTTTTTAAATAGATCTTTTCTTATATACACTCCTGATCAATGACTGCGGTAGCCTAGCGGTTAAGGTACTTGACTCTGGACCTCATGGTCTTGGGTTCAAACTCTTTTGAGAAGCCAGTTTATTGAAAACAGCAATTTAACTGCAATAGGCTGTTTATCATTGGATCATACGTTTAAGACCATTTAATTAAATTTTTTTGTATAGCGCTTTTTACAATTGACATTTTCACAAAGCAGCTTTACATTGATACATGAACAATTGTTACAAATTGGATTCTATTGCCCCTATTAAGCAAGACAAATGGCGACAATGGCAAGGAAAAACTACCTGAGATTAAGAGAAAAAAACTATAGATTCCATGCCATTCATAAAGTTCACTGACTTTGAATGTGGTAGGATTGTTCATGGTTTGGGATGATTTTTCCTTCAATGGAACAATGTAGCTTCAGGTTGTGCAGGGGCGTAAAACAGCAGCTGGCTATGTGGAGATGTTTCAGCGAGCTTTCCATATGACTGACGGCCCTCGTCTGTATGGTAATGACTGGGTTTTTTGGCACTGTTTTTGGAACAATGCTGCAGTTCACAATGCCCTTCTAACAAAGACCTTCTTCCAGGAGAATAACGTCACTCTTTTGGACCATCAAAAGTGATCTCCAGAAAACTACTACTTTTATTTCTGTTTTTAGGGGGTTTTCAGATTATTTAAGCCATAAACTTTTGATCAGCTGATAATGTCAGTCAAATTGCTGTTTTCAATAAATTGCCTGCTCAAAATCTTTAGTATTTTTCTGTCATTTCTTCTTTTATCATTGTGAATCTCTACTAAGAAACTTCTTAATATCCAGTAGTGCAAAATATAAATTATTACAATTTTTAACTGGTCTTAAGATTTTGATCAGAAGTGTATTTACTGGATGACATTATACATCAACTGGATTCTGTTATACTCAGCTTTCACCATTTGGTGTCAGTAAACTGTTGCAGTTGTTTTTTTTTATTTTTCAGAATAAAGCTGGAAGTTTAAACATGATGTATCCATAGCAATGGTTTGGTGAAAAAACACATAAACATCATTTATTAATAAGTCATCAATATTGACTTTACCACCCCTTTTGCTGCCACAGTTGCCTTCATCTGAGAATACTAGTAGGTTTTGAAACATGAATATGAAGATTTCATGATGGACAATAAACCTTCGGTTATTCTTGATCTTCCAAATCATTTTAAAGCTATCTGATGCAATTAAGTACAGGGGGCTCTGTGCAAGCCAGCAAATTTCTCTGTCAGTGTTGGCAAACCATTTGTTCAAGGACTATGTTTTAGGAACTCAGGGCAGAAAGGTGATTAACTGACTCAATGGAGGTGAAAGCCTTTGAAAAAGTATTGAAATTCACTGAGGTGTCCTGTACAATCATTTAACCATATATATATATATATATATATATATATATATAGGGTGAATCAAAAGTCACAGGACTTGCTGCATCTTGAAAGCATTCAGACTCTTTTACTTTTTTCATCTTTTGTTATTTTCCGGCTTGGTGGTAAAATAAATAATTAAATAAACATGTTAATACATTTATTGTAGTTTAAAAAAACACAATTATCCACAATGAGAAATTTAACATTCATTGAAAAGAAAAACCTAAAATATTTAATTAATAAATCTTCAGATCTTTTACACGATACGTAGTTGAAGCACCTTTGGCAGTAATTATTCCAGTCTTTTTGGGGGTGATGTCACAAGGCTTACACATCTGGATTTGGAAATTTTGTGCAGATCTTATCAAGTTCTGTCAGGTTGTATAGGGACCGTCAGTGGACAGCCATTTTCAGGCCTCTCCAGAGATGTTCGACTGGATCAATTCAAGGCTCTGGCTGGACTACTCAAAGACATTGGTTGTGTCCTCAGGGTTATTGGAGTGGCTTGCTGGGTAGCACCGCTGCCTCACAGCAACAAGGTCCTGGGTTTGGTTCTAGGGTGGATCCTTCTGTGTGATCTATGCAAGTCTCGTTCTCTGTTTATTTTCTAGTAACAAATTGTCTTTCTCAGGTATCTTTCAACACTATGAAATACATTTCTTTTATATAAACCTACATTCATTTTTTGCTTTTTTGTTTTGCATGTTCAATGCACGTCCATTTACATGTTTCCATAGCAACTGTTGTTCATTGTCATTCTAAGATCCAACCCCAGACAAACTTATTTTTCTTATTATTTATCATTTATTTGTAGATTTTGCTTACCACTTATTATATACACGGTCTTGCCAGAAAAGGTGGACTGAACATGGATAGAACTAAGCAAATAGGTAATCCTGTTGGGTATTTACTGCATGGGTGATTATGTTTCAGCTGGCAACAAGTTATTTAACCCTAACCGATGCAAGTATCAGTCTCATTTGTCACTCTCATTTGTTAAACAACCATGTCAAAAGACACATCCTGTGTTCAAAAGATGTTACTCTGTTTCAGAAGGGAGAAATTATATGCATGCATCAAGCAGAGAAAACATTTAAGGAGATTGCTGAAACTACTAAAATCAGGTTAAAAATGTCCAACACATTATTAAAAAGAGGAAGGACAGTAGGGACAGATCTTCGAGGGAGGAATGTGGTCGGAAAAAAAAATCTTGAATGATCATGATCGGCGATCATTTAAAGTCTGGTGAAATCAAATCGTAGAAAAAGAACACTAGAACTAGGGGATATGTTTAATAGTGAAATTAAGAGCATTATCCCATTCACAATGTGAAGGGATCTCAAGGGACTGCGACAAAACAGCTGTGCAGCCTTAAGAAAACATTTGCAAGTGAGGCTAACCAGCAAAAACTGCTTCAATTTGCTAGATTGGACTCTGGAGCAATGCAAAGAAGGTCATGTGGTCATATATCCTGTTCCAGAGTGATAGGTGCAGCAGGGTTAGAAAAGAGAAGGCTGAAGCTATGCACCCATCATGCCTAGTGCCTACTCTACAAGTCTGTGGTGGCAGTGCTATGATCTGGGTTTGCTGCAGTTGGTCAGGTTTAGGTTCTGCAACGTTATCCAAAGAAATAGGTCAGCTGAATACCTGAATATACTGAACAACCAGTTTATTCCATTAAATTATTTCTTTACTAATGGCATGGGCATATTACAATATGCCAATGTTACAATATGACAGGATTCATCGGGCTCAAATTATGAAAGAGTGGTTTAGGAAGAAAGAGACATAATTTTCACACATGGATCATTTTCACAAATGGTTCAGACCAAAACAGAAAATTTCGAATCCAAATCTTTTTAATTTATATTCAAACGAATAAACTTTATTGTTTTTTGCAAAAATTGCCTGAGGGATCAAAGGTCACAGGCATTCAATGTTGTTTTTTCGGCCTTGCCGCTTACTTACACAGATTATCTGAATATTTAGATGATATTATGGACTGTAGATGATGAAATCCCTAAAGTCCTAAAGGTTGTTCTTAAACTGTTGGACTATTTGCTCATGCAGGACGCTCCCTTTACACCAATCATGACACTCACCTGTTTCTACTTATCCTTTTCACCTGTGGAATGTTCCAAGCAAAATGATTGAATATTCACAAAAAACAATAACGTGTATACGTTTTAACATTACATATCTTGTCTTTGTAGTGTATTCATTTTCAGGTTGAAAAGTACTTGCAAATCATCATATTCTATTTTTATTTATATTTTACACAATGTCCCAACTTTACTGACACTGACCACTGACGACTAGCAGAATTAATTTGTAGCAGTTAAGCACACTATTTATTTTTTCATGTGTAGCTAATTGAGCTGCAGGTTTTAGAGAGCAACACTTTGATAAGTCGTTAATAACATTCTTAAGACTATGAACATTTACTTCAGTCTTTTTCCAAATTTTGCTAACTGACAACATAATATACACATTCCTCTATCATTTCCTGTCATGACTGCCTGTACATACCCAAGACCTTCCTACTTTTCAGAACAAACCAACAACATCAGCGTTCAATTGCCTTCTAAACCTGTAGAGGGCCACCTCTGCCACCTGAAATTTCCCATACTCCTCACTCTCTCTCCCACTCCTCTGCTTTTCTACCAGTAAATGCATGGGTGAGAGAGAGAGAAAGCGGACACACACTGTGGCATTCATATTGAGGCAGCGCAACTGCTAGCACCTCTGCAGCCGGTTTCCCCTGTGCGCTCCCTCATTCACTGTCCATGGAAAAGGGCTATTTCCTATTTTAAACAGAGGACTCCTCTTCAACAAGTTAAAAGAAAGCAGGAGAACAAGGAATACAACAAAAAGCAAGAGGAATTTCAACAAGGAGAACAGGACGAAGGCACTGAGAGCCAGACAGCACCTTCTGCGATCACATTCCCAGTAAAAGGAGATAGAAAAAGAGAGGACAAAACAGGAGGGAAAAACGGAAGTCACTGGGATATTCGTGTTTTTCTTTCGCTTTGTTTTTTTCTTCTTCCTCATCGTAGTGCTGGGTGGCGCATCATCCTTTCACCTGTTCGCACTCTCCATCATTTGCCTCCTGATTTATTTTTCCATCTACCTGGTGTACAATTTCATCTACCAATGACATATGCTGGAGCAGGGAAGAAGGGGAGAGGGACTTTTTTTACGTTCACCCTCCTGTTGCAAACAATTCTGACTTCGCTCTGACTTTATTCCTCCATCAGTCCCTTCTTTCCATCTCCAGGCAGACCATTCCTCTCTCTGTCCACCCTGCCCGCCTCCAAAAAACTCTGGCAGTCACTGAAAGAAAGTTGGACAGAATTCTTTAAAGAAACCAACAGCTCAAATATCTTACATTTTTCTTTCAGTTGTCTCATCCCTTCTTTCCGTCTTTTCCTTTTTTCCCTCCCTTGGTAATCCACTACCTGTCCTTTCACCTCACTCCTTTTTTCCGGATGCTATAAAGTTCCTCTAGGTAGGTTTAGTGTCTGTCTGACCTGTTTGTCTGTGTGTGTACCTGTGTGTCCTCTTCTTTATGTGTACACAAAACACACATTGACACACACACGTACATACACTCGCATGCACACACTAAACAAACGGATGAACTGAAAGGATCATAGAGCTCATCCTATGCCATCCTTCCACCTTTGTTCATTTATGCATCTATAAACTCCCACAATTTTTTCTGTCATCCCTTAAGTCGAAGGTCTCCAGTCCAATGCCATTCTGTCTCTCCCAAAACCTGCACATGGTTCACCTCAAACTACAGATATAGAAAGTTATTTCATGTTCATATTACCATTTTCCAAACCCATTATTAGCCTTTGTGTTTGGCCTGTCTGGCAATACCACACCCACATTTATATCGCTGCAGTGCAAAGCTATTTGCTCCTTAATTCAGCAGGCCATTTATATGCCTAAACAAGGCTTTGCTTAAGATGTAGGCGTTTGTTCTGAAATACCAGAGACCCTTTGGTATATGAATTGTTGAACCAATTACAAAGAGTGAAGAAAGACACTGAGCTTGTTAATGTTTTTGGTTCTGGGATCAGTTTTCAAGTTTGGCATATTACATCATTATAGAAATAGGGATGGGAGCATACACACAAATTGTTCTGTCATAACCATATAATCCATTATCACATTCCTGCATATGACGGGTTAAGCTAACATGATTCCATATGTTCCATGAGTCTATAAGCTTCCATATGTTTCAAAATTAGGGTACTTTTTCTATGGTGGTTTTATAAGACCCCGTTTCAGCATTCATCAGTGGAACAAGCCACATAATTTACTACAGATTTCCATCTTACTGTACAACATCACATTATTACCATTAACACACCATTAATTTGACATCCCTTGTGCTAAATTCTTTATTTTTTATTCGACTTTACTTTAGCCCCATTCACCTTTACTGGATTTTTGTGGCCACATTATAGATCCTTTGTATTGAGTGTTTAATTTTCATGTGTCATTTCATTGCCATTATTTCCTCTCCCCATTTTTCTCAGGCTGTCTACCACCGGGGAGACGAGCTCACACTTCTCTGGCCTTGTCATTATCTGTCTCTTTTTCTCACCCACCTTATTCTTTTCATCTCCCTCGTTATTTCACTCCATCTCCCACCCTTCTGCCAGGCTGTTAAGGTGACGCTGTTCCAGATGGCATGGGCACAAACCCATTAAAGAATTAAAAAATACAGGTCACTTTTCCAAGTGATTCACAAATTTATTCATTAGTGGTTTAGAGGAGCAACTACTAGCCTTTAAAGCCATTTTAAAAGTGGATGGATGTTTGTAGAAGATCAATGGATGTATTCCAAATTGGCCCAAACAGATAGATTACACATTATAATTTGGGCAAACTCTGAATTACCCCAATGGACTGAATGACATCAATGTGAATATTATTTTTTTTATTCTGTTTATTCATTTATTACTTGTTTTCACCCATTTCTACCAATTTTCTTGTTTGCAATACATTCTGTATACTGTATACCAAGCAACATTTTACTATATTCTCAAATTCTAATTTATTTACACAGCATTTTTTATATAGTGTTACCTTTACAGTTTGTCATATTTTTAAACTGACCTATAAGGAGCTTTCATACTTTTTAAAAGTCTGTCATTTGGCACTCTCGACATGTCAGTGGAGACCCTCTTGTGTTTCTTGTATTTTCTCTGTCCTGTTTGTCCAACATCATGCAGATATCAATGAGACACTGCAGAAATGTTTGCAATGGTGAGTAGCACAGGCAATATAAAGCTTGCCTATTTTGTGGGTCCTTTTGGGGTTTCTAGGCTTCTAGAAACTAAAGACATTAAAGAAAAACAACAGGCCATTGACTTTAGAAGTTTATTGGTTACTGGTTAGGGGCAAAATCCGTACCCTTCTATTAAGTACAGTATAAGACTGCAGCACATACAAGAAAAAAACCCCAATTAGAATAGATTTTGAATTTTGCTGTAGGAAAAAGATCGGGGTACAAAAGTGGTCCTTGTATTTTCTTGATTCATTTATTTGCATGCTAATGAGAAGATGCAAAAACACGGTTTCTGTGATTAATTTGACTGCAGTTTTTCTCTGAAGAAACCAGTGTAGTTGAAAATCTAGGTTTATATTAGAAGTCAAATGTTATTACTAAGGCTGTCAAAATTAACATGTTAAATTTTGTTAATTTCATTTTCTGCTGACTAAATAGTGTATACCATTTATAGCACTATTAGCCTATGAGAAAAATACTTTGAACATTGGTTTAAATTTGCTCAGTACTGTGACACAGCAAATATAATTGCTTAACTTGGTTAAATTGGTTAATATAATTGGTACTGCATTTCGTTGCTTTGTACTTGTGACATGTGCAATGACAATAAAGTTGAATTCTATTCTATTCTATTAACATAGTTCTAGTAATCACCACTGTGTTTTTGTGCTTATTGAAATATTACAGTGATAACTGCATTCTGTTTAAGCTTAATTAGACAGCTAATTGTCCACTTAAATGGCTGTGTAATGTTTTTAAAGAAAAAAGCACAACATCAATGAGCAAGCAAAAGCACAATCTATTGACTAGTGACAGCACTAGTTACTACCATATAAAACACAAGAGCATTGTACATATGTAATTGACTGTAATGAGTTGAGGGGATGGGTAATCAATTTATTATTCTATGTATTTAACACTAAAGCATATATTGGGTGGCTTTTAAGCTTTGCACCTGTGTTGAGCACTGACATTTTTCTTTACCCTTCCCTTTTTGTAGTGTTACACTAAAGAGGTAGCGGAGGACACAAGTGAGGATTTTCTTCAAGACAACTATTCAGAACTTTACAAAGAAATACATCAACCAGACAAGGCTTTGTTTTTGTCAATAGTCACAAAATGAATTAATTTTTAGTGTTTCTATTTTTTATTGTGATTTTTTTGGGCACAGGAAGATGCTCATGGAGATGTAAGCTTCAGGATTGCTTTTCAGATACACTGTTCTTGTCCAGACTTTTACTAAAAGAACCAGAACTTGTTTGTTCTAATTTGATCTGTGAATTTGGGACATCTATTTTTGGACTTTGTTGCCTAATTACTGGACACAAATACATCAATTGCCTTTAAAACCAACCTGGATCAACAGTAATCCAAACCAGATCACTTTTCATCCAGCACCTACTTTCCTTCCAGTCTGGACCTTTTCGTGCTGCTTTAGTCAGTCATCCCTCCATCTGAGGCTATGAGAGGAAGAGACGTGTCCCAGCTCACATCATCATGCCAGAGTTGAGCAGAGAGGATGGCAGTTGGGCTGGCAATGTTCAAGGTAGGAAATACCCTTTCCTTCATTCTTTTATACTTCCTTCATTCTTTCTGTCTATCTTTGATTTCTTTATACTTGCTATTTTTCATTCATTTAATGAATCCCCATATTCTGTGTCCCACCCTCTTTAAATTGAACTCTTTAACCACCCTATTAAACACCATTCTAAGTCTCTTGCTTGACTACATAAAGATGTCGGTAAGACTGTGTGTGTGTGTGTGTGTGTGTGTGTGTGTGAGTGAGAGAGTGTGTAATACACAAAGTTCTTAAAATTTGCTCTTGGTTGTACTTACTTCTTTCAGGTTTGAGTAATAAGTGTAGAACCTTTTCCAGATATTTCAACTAAGTGGGTTAACTAGAAAGAAGGGGAGGGTGTGAGGGATATATACGTGAGCAAAGATGGACTGGACTCTCTTTCCTTGTTCTATTTCTCAGAGCTATGTTTCACAGGAAACTCATTGAAAGAGGCGGATGTTTGCAGGGAATTACCAACTAGCCTGAAATCTTTGATGATGTGTCTTGCATATTAACTTATGGTGACAGATTTGCTTCACCCTTGTTCAGTAGGGTCAGCACAACTGCCATTCAGTCCTGTGTTTGATTGATGAAGACCAGAGGGATTAGTGAGAGAGAATGTCTTTCAAATCTTTCTCAGCATCATTCTGAGATTCTGGTGTCTTAGAGGCTCCGTTGGCATGGCAACAGAAAACAGGGACATGACAGAGACCTTTGTGACACATAACTGTTTTTGTCATGAAGTATTGTGGCAGACATTTTGTAGAAATACGTTTTTTTTGCAAGGTGCAATATGCTGTTTATCTCTTCTGTAATAAACACGCAGAATTAAACGAAAAAGACATTTGTGTAATGCAGTCACACTAAATTGGGACATTACACTGGCATTCAGGGCACAGGTCTTGATTGATTTATTTTCCACCTCAGGCATAGCTGCTTTTCAATTAACAGCGCTGATTTCTCGCCTTCTGCTCGCAGCACCTGTGGAGCTCCTCAAGACAAAATTTTAGGGCCTATTCCTTTTTTCATACATTGTGCATGTTGACATATAGGTTGTAATAACAACTGTTTAACAACGGTTCAGTGATTGTCTTGAAGGCGAAAAACAGCTGAATGGTTTTATGACAGCAGGTCAATCCCCTCTCTTAAATTTGCTAATAACATTTTGCATTTTTTCAATCACATATATCCTCTCAGTTTGTCCTGTTTTAATTGTTTTTTCAATATTAAGTTGATAT
Organism: Parotocinclus maculicauda; assembly: GCA_034780255.1. Lineage (NCBI taxonomy): Eukaryota > Metazoa > Chordata > Actinopteri > Siluriformes > Loricariidae > Parotocinclus > Parotocinclus maculicauda. The sequence goes on from JAUZSU010158339.1 coordinate 9,644, forward strand.
TTTATTATGGGATATTTCATTTTGAAATATTTGTGAGCAGCGTATTTCCCTCCCAGGTCAAAATGCTTCTTTGTTGAGTCTTGGTTTAAAGCTCTCGCATGACTGATTTTTATGTCTTATATATCATTATTGTTTAGCTTTATTATTTTAAATCTGGCCAAATAACAGTAGCATTTTTCATTGATATTCGGTATACTATTATTTCATTCACAGTTTATGTTTTAAATCTATACTAAGTTTATTCATTAGCCTCATCTACCAATTTTTGAGGAGGGGGAACCAGGTTATGAATTAACTACAGTTATTATGCTGGTGTTTAAACCATTACCCTAAACTATTTGGTGTGTGATAATGCATGTAAGCACTTTTTAGTGTATGGGTGTCTGTGGCAGAACAGAGACAACCTGTTCTCTTTTGACTGATGGAGATCTGCCTGTGTCAGCAGGAGACTAAACTGGGCTCGTCCAAGCATCTTTAACAACATTGACCAACCAATTAAAGAGATTTTAGCTTAGACTTTGAGTGAACTTTTACTACGTTTTGTGCTGTATGCATGCAGCTAACTCACTTGTAGTTATTTTTAGCAGTTCATTATTGGGCACCTTTTCACATCATAAAATTAGAGCAAAGTTGGCTTTCTTCTTGGTGATACAACCCTTGCCAAAAATTATGTTTGTTTTACTTTTTGGCAAATAAATCATGCGTTTCACAAAACAGACTTTGTTTAATATTCCAATATTCAGGCTTCATGAAGCATGCTTCAAACAAATTTAATTTAATTATTTTAATTAATGTTATGTTAATTGGAAGAACAATTGAAATGTGTAAATCACTCAGTGTTGAGAAAAAAAAATAGAATGGAATTTGTATTTCTGAACAAATACCAGGGCAAGTCAATAATTCAGATTAGTCCGCCGGTAAAATACGGTGCTTCCAAACCTTGTTAGACAAAATGTTGGACTTCGATAAGTGAAAGAAAACATGGTTCTGGCAGTTGTCAAATACAACAGTGGAAATGATTACCAGACTTCTTCAATAAAGAAATCCAAGACAGAGCGTGACAAAATATGTTGGTTGTTTTCAGGCAGCTAGATCAAAACATTTGGTGAAGGTTACAAAAGTAAAATTTACGAGTAGACCAAGTACAGTGCCAACGAGTTAGGATAGAAAAGTCAAAACAGTATGCCCTGAAAAAAGACCACCCATATAAAAAAATGAAAGACAAGTCAGCGTTTGTGACACAAATGTAGGAAATCGGATGAATAAAATGGGATTCACAGAGAAAAGTCAAACAAAAATGAGCACTAACATGAAAATGTATAAAAACAAGGCTACAATGTGTCTTTTTTGTCAGGATCACACAGAAGAGAATGGCACTGTTGCACAATCTGGCCTATATACGTTAGGCTGGTTATGTGTAGGCGGGTAACTGTGTCTGATCAGCCTGGGTTCTGGGATAATATGAGTTTCCAGATCATGTAGTGTCCGCTGCCAATTTGAATATGGTTATGTTCACGTTACCAAGCTGAAGTGGCACAAACCTATATGTGACACAGATTTAATTTTTTCTGAGCTGTGTGGACAAGCAAATCTGATCTTTTCAAATCCGACCTGAGCCACTTTCATATGTGGTCCTAGATCGGCTACATATAAAAGTGTGGCCATGCAAATTGAATAAGAATTCATGTGACTTTTGCATCATTCCAACTCGTCATTCACTATAAATGTGCTCTGAAGAGAAGGGAAACAACAGCAGTTAAGGAGGTGTTCAGTGACGGAAGAGATAAGTAACAGACCTCATAAATATTTGGGGTGATGTCTCTATGCAAACAAAATTAGAAATGGCCGACCACGGCCATAAGAGAATGTGACTGCAGTGTCAAAAAAGCTTAAAAGCAAAGTTTTAAAAAAGACCGAAGGACAAAGAAACAAAAATTGTCCACAAACTAAAAAAAATGGCTGCATAACCATTGAGACATTGTATGTTACTTTTGACTTCATTTTGACTCCACATGAAGCTTTGTTTTTTTGCATCAGTTTAGGCGTGTGAAGTGTTTAGACAAATGTTGGATATAGGTCACATTAAATAGATAGAAAATGGATTTTGCCTGCTGTATGAATATAACCTATATCTTCTGGTGGCCTGGACTGGCAGTGCCAAGCTGCAAGTCTATCTTTACTGGTCTGACCCCTGACAAAACCTCAGTATTTTGTTTAATAATAAAATTACTATCACTGTAAAATTAAGACACCATTCTTATAAATTCCCCCATTGTTCTAAGAAATGAGTACAACAGCCCTTTATCAATTAGTGTCCATAACTATGCATTGTTTAAATATCTGTAATGTATTATTTTTATTACTGTAATGTATATTATAACAGTCATATTACACACCTGAAGCAGTTCTATTATATGTCAGCTTTGATAAGCTAATGACATACACTTTTGGTTCAGCCTGTTACATTCAATATGGTGGAATCTGAGTTCTGCCAGTTTGTTGAAGGCTATACTTCACTGATTTTTACTAACTCGTCTGTTCTGAGTGACCATCTTTTCCTGTTAGTGAGCTTCCACTCCTCAGCTACTTCCTGAGGCACTTTTTTATAGTTTGGCACATACCGTCATGAAATCTGACACAGTTACTCCAGACAGCACTCATATGCCTTGACAGAAACTCACATAGATAAAAGTGCTAATTTAAAATATGTATACTCAAAGCTTAAGCATGTTAGTAATTACTATTCTTGCTCACTTTAGAGCTGAGATGGTCAATTTAATGTAAGCCATAATCTACATGTCATTAAACATGATTAACACATGCAGAACTGATCCCATGAACTGCGCATGTGCTCTAAAATAATGACATGACCTCTCTTAGTGTCAAAAATAATAATATTCAGACATTTAATACTCAAAATTAATAAACCAGTAACTCCAGTTAATTCATGTCATAAACCAATACAATGATTCGCAGGCACTATGCCGCAAATCCTTATTATGATCCTTATTAGTAGTCCCAAACCACCCCTAATCACTCATTAATAAATGTTCCAGTCAGCCAAAGTGGTCTTAAAATCACCCACTCATACCCCAAATCTAGATTATGATTACTTGTAATACAATCTATTGGCACTGCCAGTCTGCTACTGCTGAGAAAAGTCCTGAACCCTGAAAGCCTGAAAAAGCTCAGACCATAGATTGTATCGATTGTGTGAGTAGCTGAGCATGAGGGCATTTCTTAACTGCTGTAAATATACAATTTTAATCTGTTAAACCAGTGTTACTAATAAATTCATGTCTGAAACCTACATTAAAATACTATTACAGCAATTAATATGTTAAATCAATGTAAGGTATACTCAAACAAATGCACAAAGTCCTACATCACTGCTTTAATACTCATTGATACACTTACATAGGTGCCCCTTTGGAAAGACACACTGATCAAGAGAACAATATACGCATTTGTTTGGAGAAAAACCCAGTATCATATTGTATCCATATGTTGATTGTCATTTGGCCTTATCGAGGAACAGCTTTCTAATGAATTACCCATGACCAGTAGGCAACGAGGGAGGTTGATCCCAAGACTGCATTCAATTGGTTATGGTAAAAGGAGGCCATCACCAAGCCTGGAAGGGAATGAAATATTGCTCACCCCAAAAAACCTGCTCTGGAAGTCATGCATCGTGTTAAAGCACAACACATAAACAGTATCTCCCGTGCATGTGTCCTTGCAAATGGGGTCAAGGTGACTTAGTGATTAAACCTTTGGACTATTAATTGGAGAGTTTTAAGTTCAACAACCTGCCACCACAATTGGGCCCTTGAACAAGACCATTAACTTTGAACTGCACTCTAAATCACTCTGGAGTGGATACAAGAAGCGTTTAAATTTGCAGAAGAAGTAGTCTCAGTTTGCATTCTTATATTCTGGATGATTTATGGAAAAGCAGCCAAACATATACAATTTGTACGTAACAAAATTTTTCCAAGCTACAAAAATTACTACATGTTCAGCAGTAGCTTTCACATTGGACAAGAAATAAAACTCAAAATACAAAATATAGATTCAGCTCCAAATCTTTAAAATTTGCATAACTAAAAAGGAATCTAACATTCATTTAACATTCAACAAAATGTTAAAAACATGTTTGTATGGATGTTGTAATGTTATAACATAGGCTTTGAGATAGTGTTCACATGTGAGAATTTGACTTAAATTGTACATTTATGAACACACCTTTTAAATCTTCCTGCCTTTCTGACAGTCTGTGTTGAAAAGTGATGTGTGTGTGTGTGTGTGTGTGTGTGTGTGTGTGTGTGTGTGTGTGTGTGTGTGTGTGTGTGTGTGTGTGTGT
>JAUZSU010158359.1:0-14004 GCA_034780255.1 Parotocinclus maculicauda
GAGAGAGGTAGACAGGGAGTCTCAAGTGTTGCTTTAACACTTTAATGTCATTAACCCTCATATAATAATAATAATAATAAGAAGAAGAAGAAGAAGAAGAAGAAGAAGAACAACAACAACAACAACAACAATAATAGCAATAATAATAAGAAGAAGAAGAAGAAGGAGAAGAAGAAGAAGAAGAAGAAGAAGAACAATAATAATAATAATAATAATAATAATAATTATTATTATTATTATTATTATTATTTTTATTATTATTATCGGCATCATGCCTATATTCCTACACCTTTCTGTTTTCTGCAGAGATGATGGGCCATAATTTTGATCTGTTGCATTTTTGTGGTTATTGCCGAAAACAGGGAAGCATGGTCCTGGACACTTGCCATGGATTTTACTGTTAACAGCAAACATGTTGTAAGGCACAGAATGAGATAAAATGAAAAATACACAATAATATATCTCCATGCATAGCTTCACAAATAAACAGGAGTGCTTCAGAGCGTGTAGATCAGTCATGCTGAGTTTTGAAGCAGGACTGCTCTCCTCCTGAGCTCATTCTGTCTGTGCATTATTGGGGATTGTGTTTATTTGTTAGGCAGAAAGTCAGCATGCGGTGCAGAAATCTCATTTGTATTACACACCAATGTACATAGCGCTCCAGGCTTTTCCTGATTTGAAATGAGACAAAAATTGTAGACTGGCAAATTTCGGACAAAAATGGTCCATGAACCAGATTTGATTAGCTGTGTAATCCTGTCTACCAATGACCCTGCTTTTAAATTGTAGTTTAACCCACTATTGAATCTCAGCATGTGAGTCCATCCCTACTTCAGTGATTAGTATCTCCACTCACATACCACGTTTCTCTGTAATGAGAGAATCTGTTGACTTGAAACTAAATTTAAGTGGAAACTAAGGAGCAGTTGTTTAGTCTGTCTCTACCCATTTAAAATAAGTAATATATTGTATAGTGCGTAAATTGAAAGCTACAACTATACAATCTAACAATAAACATCATAGATATACACGTTTGAAGTTCTATTCAAAGAGGTTATGTAATTTTCAAGCACTGGAGTAGTAAGTTGGTGTAGTAACTACACTGCTCAAATAAATTATGTGTATTTTTCATAGGTACAATAAGTATAGAATCCATAAATTATCAGAACGAAACTGGGGTCTATACTGGTAAAAGGTAAACACAGTAGTTCTGTTTCTGAAAGGTCAAATTTAGAGCCTAATTTATAAAATTTCCATAGAGAGTTTGTAAAAGTGTTGCTTTACTATAAATTGTAGATATATTTTGATTTAATCTTTTTTCAGCACATAGAAATCACACGTATGCAAGGGTTTTACTTTTATATTATGCATTATGCTTTTAGCTACCTAGCCCTATAAGCGCTTTACCTAAGTATTTAAAACACTGACTAAAAAGTCTGCGAGCTGCAGATGTTTTGTTGGGATTTGTGCTTTGCCTTTAACTTGACTGGAGCAACAATGGGTGTGTTAGCATGCAATAAATAACTGCAGAAAATGAGATTTTGTCAGTAATACGATCAAGTTTACATGCTCTTGCGTAATTAGATAATGTGAAAACTCTGGGTTTACATGACTCAGGTAAAAATCAAAGTTCTTTTTTGCAAACAGTTAATAACCTCATAGAATGAAGAGACTGAAACTTAAAACTTTAATTAAATAATGTAATGACTGATTTCCTCAAGCATAAAATACATTTCCCCAAAAAGTGTTTGGTAGTTGTTTCACAGATGCAAAGTTTAATTTCAGGTTGGCCAGATACTATAAGAGAAACAAACAACAAGGTCTATCAAAACAAGCTCAAAAGACAGAGAGAGGGGATTGGGCAGCAAGCCCAAATGAACTAGTACACTTTATAAACAAGCCCCCAAAACCTAAAACCCACAACTACGAATATTTGCCAGCAAGTTTATAGAAAAATAAACCCAAAGTCACTTAGCCGACCTGACAAGTAACCACTCCCAGGACATTTGCGTTCATGCACAGACTGAGAAAAGAGACTGAAATCAGAGTAAGTGTCAAGTAAAATTCGATAACTGACCCCAAAAAAAACAACTTACTTCAGTTGATTTATGAATCTTTTTTGTCTGCTTTTTTAAAATCTGGAAAATCATAGTATGTTTACATGTGCAGTATTGCCTTTCTCTTGAATAATCAGATATCTGCAGAAATCAGATTATGATCTGATAGTTAAGTGCATGTAAATTAACTCACTATGTCATCAGTAAAAATGGGAAGGACCAGTAAATGTTCTTTAAGCTATTAAGATTTGACATAAAGAAAAATCTCGATGCAAGAAAAAAAATCATCATGGACATTTGGATTTTTGCTGAGGTTTCTGCACAGTATTCTATACAGAGCACAGAGGCAGGATAATCAGGACACCTAATATCAAAATGCAGCTGAAGCCTCACCTCACCAGAGACAGAATATGAATCAGAGAGGTTCAGCAGCAGTGCACTAGCTTGCAGTGCTGCTTTACCCTGGTTAATGTCCTGCCTGTGTTTATATTTATAGTACATAACTTTATATTATATTTATGTGAGACCAAATATTCTTTATAGGGTGCAAATCTGGGACTCTGACCATGTAGCATCATTAACCTGACATGTTCTCTAACTGCTTATTGGTGGTCTTTGCAGTGTGAGTAGGAATGTTGTTTTGTTCAAAAATATCAGGTGGTCATTCCCCTTTAAAAGACAACATTTCAATTTTAGGACACAAGCGTTTCTGCAATATTGTCCTGTATACCAAAGCATTCATTTTCACAGAAGCAACTCAGATAAAACAGCTTCCCACAGCATGACACCTCTATCTCTGTGCTTAATAGTAGGAGAGATGCATTCACTGTTGTATTTCTCACCAGATCATCAAAATCACTTTTCTGGACCATCACCATGCAACTCAAATAGTGATTCATCAGCCAAAAAAAGTTTTACATAGTTTGCCAAAAAATTCATTCTGTCCTAGTTGTTTGTCCTAGACAGAAATGGTTTCTTTATACATATTCTAGACAAAATCTTCAACAGCCAAACTTCTAGTTATTGTGCTTCTTGAAATAGACTTGTTTTCTAAGGTCTTCAACACTGCTGACAGATTTTGAAGGAATTTTTATTTTGAAAATATTCAAACAAACAGTTTATTTCTGGAGGTGATTATCTCTGCCTAAAGATGCTTGAGGTATTCTAGATCCATTCTTTCTGGCAGCATCACCCGTTGTTTCAAGGCAATTATCTATTCTCTCAATGGTTGGTAAGTCGTTATCTCTTTATAGTAAAATAGGGGTTTGCTGTGTCTTTAGGGTCTTGTAAATTTTATAACAGCTGCAGTGGTCGAACAAGACCAGCTATGTGGTTTATGACACCAACCCTGTGGTAGTTTTCTTCATTAGAGACAAGACTGCATATTATAGGTCTTTTTTTTTATAGATAACTGTCACTTCGAGTTCTAATTAATAGCTTGCATTTAGGCATGTGATGGATTGCATCAAATGTGTCAGATTAGCTTAATAAATAATGAGTATTTTTTTTTAATAAGATCAAGACAGAAGTTATTTTGAAAGATTTTGCTCATTCAGATGTGTTAGTTTAATGTTAAACAAGAATCTGTGTTAGTGAACTTCCGTGTCTTGTGCTTGTCCCCCAACAGTTCACTGATGCAACAAGAAGTGAAGTCACAAGCAATTTCTTAGTTTGTAGTTCAAGTTTTCTGACTGCTGGTGTTAGTTTGGATCACTGAAACCATAGTTTTTATTTTAGGTTTGGCTATTTTTTTTGCCCAATAGTGTATTTGTAGGTATTTATATCATATTACCTGTACATGTGATTTGAAATCTGTCTTACAAGCTGTTTAAATTGAGCTCGCCCCAGTTTTTCCCAAAATAACCGATCATTGTCTATAGTGAATTGGATATAGCCATTTACAGCATCCAGCACTACTGTGAATGTGTCAGACTAAGAGAGAAAAGCACTGGGTGGCCCATGAGAGTGCAAACTGCATCCATTTATCAGCACAAGCTTACATTGTTACTTAACAAAGAATTTCTGGATGCATTGTGATAGTTACAATAGTGTACAGCATAGGAGTCATGCAGTTAAGCAATAGAAGTGCATTAATCTGTGTGAACAGTACACCTGACTATTGCACAGTTTTTTTCCTAGTCAAGCTTGCATAGCCTTTGACACCAATCCTCTGTGTACACTTGACTTGACAGATCATCACAGGGAACGATCACCAAACCAGCTGTCTCTCCCTCAGACAGCTGTGTAGATTAACATTAGGCCTAAAAGGAACCGTTGAGACTGACCCTGGGTGTACTTCTACTAATGTATTAGAACTCTGTCCCAGCCTAGTGCCTACAAAAATCAGTCTGTATCAGTTCGTATCTGCTTTTCCCCGGTTTGAGTTGTGAGCTTACGAGCATGTTTTGCCAAATTCAAATTCATTCCGTACTCCACACAGCCACACAAACTTTGCACTCATTAAATTACCAGGTTTTTGAATGTGGTTTGGCTCATATGAAATAAGGCAGATAATCCTAGTAGTGAAGTGTGGGAGCAGTTCTCAGTATGCAGATCCAAGAATGCAGACAGAAAATGAAGACAAATTATTCATGCACTTCAGCATCATCAACTTCAGCCTATTGTACATTGAACCTCACCCCTGCCTGGCTAGGGGTCATGGATTTGCAGATTAACTTTAGTACTGACAGTGTTTATTGTAATTTTGGCATTTGGTTTTTCTCTTGTTTGTCCATGTCCACTTTGTTCGTAATGGACACTTTTCTTCCCAGATTCCAACTCCTGTTGCTTTTCACATTCTATCCCTGCTATGGCTTGTTTTTCTTTTCCTTCCTTGGTCCCTCTCTATCTCTCATACAATCATCAATTCAGCGGTCAGTTGGATGACAGCAACTGCCTGATCAGATAGAACTGTAGCTTTACATGCAGCTTGTGACATTGGACGAGAGAATGTAACATTTAGCACCTTGATAGAATGGCGTGTTTAAGTGTTTTTACTTTTTGAAGCATGCTTTTTCTACAATTTTATCTGATCCTGTACTGTAAAGAGTCATGGTGAGAGATGATTCATACATTTTTAGCCTGGTGCTATGAAAATCCAACACTCTCTGCAGTTGCTGCCAGTTAGTGGAAGGTCTTACTCTCAGTGGTGACCAGACAATCTCTTTCCTAATGATCCAATGTTGACCTAAAATGCTAGATCCGTAATAGATTACATTTGACTTATTTTTGATCCATAAGTTGAATGTTTTATTCATTAGTGCATTTCATGCTATGAAAGTGCAAACACTGATATTTTGTGCAACTTTGGAGTGTATGTGCGTTTTTGTACAGTGTCATCTGATACTCAAAGCTACGTTAGTGTCCTTGTTGATTGAGCATTTATGCCAACTCTCCATCTGTTCATAAGCTATATAATCATCTATTATACTCTTGGAATATCGTGTGTAATTCTGTTTTTTCATCTATCAAGCCAACATGAATTTATATTGTTTTAGGGATGACAGTATAGATAGTATCCTTAACAAAGAAACACACCAGGCTCTGAACTAATGAAGCACCTCTCCAGTGAGAAGTGGAGCTTATGGAGCTAATGGTGGATTGATAGCGACAGACATGCTCCCTCCTGTTTTGCACATTTCCTGTTTGGCACTGTGATCTAGTTGTATCTTTGGTAAAGACTTCTGTAGAACAGGGCTCATAAATCTATAGCGACCTTTTTTTAAATTTCACATGCAAAATTCACTTATTAAAAATTTAAATTGTTCCAAAAAATGGTCCTGACAGTGTTTATTTGGCTAGTGCAAGCCTATTTGCACGATGGTGCAGGGAATATGGTGTATGTACAGCTTGCCTGGTAAAATTCCAAATTTAGAGTGCGATTTCTGCTGAATGTGTATTTACATTTACTATCAGATTCCCATCGTAAGTCGAACTATTGTAAGCCAAACTATTTGCTGTCGTAAAAACAGGGAGTACCTGTTGTCTTGAAATGCATCATCTTTTATCCAGTGTTTAATTCATTAAATACACACTTGTACAAATAAATCACAGTCCATTTAAATCCAAATATGACTGTACTGTGTTGCATTGAGACACAACGAATGGTGAAATATCTATTTTACATTTACAATTACAGCGTACAGCAGACGCCCTAATTCAAAGCGACTTACATTTTGCACAGAATTCAAAGCAATCTCTCCTAAAATCCAAGCTATGTAATATGTCAAATCTCAATTTTTATGCATTACATTACAATTTGAGTTTATAAAAGATTGAATTAGTTGTGTAAATAGCCAAGTTCAGTAAATTATGAAATAGTTTACTGATCAACATTGTATTGAGGTCTGTATTCTTAAGGAAAATGGCTATTTCCACTGTTATGCAATGTAACATTTAAACCAACAACCATCCTATAACCTACCTCCTACCACCTGTGCCTATATGGAGATGGTAGAAAAGTCATCTCTGCTTTATTGTTGATGCAGACGTTAAAGCAGCTGAGGCCTTTGTTGTGAATGCGTATTTGAATGAACAATGAAGGGACTGTCCATCATTGTTTAATGTTTCTGTGTTCAGTACCTCTCTCTGTCTGGCTGGCGCTCTCTTTCTCTCTCTCTTTCCTGTTCTTATCCACTTTCACTGCTCTAGGCTATTCTCTGAACAAAGCCATTTGGAGGAGGCATTGTAGGACTTCCCTACTTCAAGGATGGACAAGAACACTCTGTCATGGTTAACAAAGAAAGAAGAAATGAGAAAAAATGGTTGGCTTAGTGACAGGAGGTCAGACTGAAACCTTGATAATTGTGCTACCACTTGGAGGAGAGTAAGAGAGACTTTATAATAGCCAGGTTTCATGACTTACATAGTGCCCATTATGACACAGCTCCATGTTGTCCATGTATTAAAAATACTTTGGAAATAGTTGGATGGTAACAGTTGAATTGTTGTGGTGACATATATGTAGATATTGTGTTAATTTGTTCCAATTTGACCAACTACACAATGTCCAACTCAAATGTATAAAGGCAGTTGTTTCCATAAACTGTTACAGTGACTGGATAAATCGAGTTTATCAAGTCGTAAACTAATTGATTGGTCACTACAGAATTGTGCCCTCGAAAATGTTTAGTAAATGCCGGTTTACAATAAATGCCTGCCATTGTAATTCATCACAGGCTCTGTAGAACCATTTGTTAGTTGAAATATGTTATGTGTGTGTTTTTGTGTTAGGCTGCACCATGCCTTTTCTGACAGACTAGATTAAGGCAGATTGTTAATGAGCCAGTGGAGGGTCGTATTGATGCAGGCACATTTTAATCCCATCTCTCTCCATGGATACCCTCCACTGCCTCCGTCTGCACACCACAGCCACAGCTGGCTGAATTACGCAGAGGGGAATAGGAGAAGAGAGCCATTTCATTTCAGCAGCCCGGCTCTGAGCAATTCACACGCTTAGTAGTCGGACATGTTTTACAGAATCCAGAAAGATTTTTCACCGCGTTGCTCAATAATGCAATACAAAAATCATTATTTGGTACATACTAATTTGTACTACATTGTGTTTTATGCATGTTTTGTTCTTTCAAAGACAATTGAATTAGTATATTGGTTTGATAAGACCTTTAACAAATAAGGTTGCGTGACAAATGGCTGAGATTACTAAATCTATGTTGGTAAATGTCTGAATTTACAAACTTCAGATATGTTCTGCTCAAATACAGGTTCAACACCACCTGCCATTTAACTACCAGGTTAAGCAGACTTTGCTTGTGTTATGCACAGTCTCACCATTTATCCATATGAGATATGATTGTTATTTTGTTTTTTGTACCTTGACTATAATTCCTGCTCTCTCATGCTCCGAATTACTGTTTTGACCCTTGCCAGTCTGAATCTGTTTTTTGTTTGTTGTGTGGAATTAGATTTTGCATGCTTGTCTGATTTTCCAGTTTGATTGACACAGTGGCAATTAATTTAAGGAGATAAAGGAAAATAAAAACCTTTTTTTTGTTTTGCTTTTGACTCTTAGAGACTTTTCAATTGTTTAGCAGAAGGCACTTTATATCAAGAACAGTATGTTTTGTGAATTTATCCCTTGAGGGTCTCACTTGCAGTTGTGACACTCTGTCTTTCCCCAGGTTGGACTCTGTAGCCAGCCTTGGCACTGTCAGTTATCAAATAATGGGTTTACTCTGCCAAACTGACCTGCCTGCCAGTAGCTCACCGTTTTGAGAGACTGCCATAAGGATGATGCATTTGAGGAATTTATACTGCAGCACTGGGTCACAAAACTACACACTAACCACTTGGTGGAGAGTTTAGATACTTTCTGTCAGACTTATCTATAAAAGGGACTTTGAGAATAATACAACATCAAGTTTTATTTAAGCTGGGCACCGTGCTGCAGTAGTGCCCTGGACAGTAGTCTGTGTGGACTTGTGCACTGGTTGGATGTGTACTTTTTTACTGCGGCAGGGTTGTAGGAGTGAACTATTATGTAGGTCCATGATCCATGTTTTCACTAATACTACATTAATGGGATTTATTCATCCTAACTGTATAGTGCTAATGATAACCATTTTTCTGGCATGCCTATGGCACACAGTGCTTCCATGGTAAACACGTACTGAGAGGGAGATGTGGGTATAAAACATTTAGAGGCTCTTCCAGGTCAGAGGTATGGCCTAGCCTTGCTGTTTTCATGCGCATGAGCAACTTAATTACCCTAGAAAGTGTATATTCCTCATGTTACATGAAGAATAAGTGGAAGATATGTATTGATATACTCAGTGATGTTCTTTTGTAGTTTTGAAGTTTTGATTTGGGCAGGCAGAGAGAGCAAATGGAAAAGAGGTTGAAGTGTTTTTTGAGAGGGTAAATGTAGGGCTGTCAGTGTAGGTACTCATTTTATTTAGCAAAAGCACACATTTCCAATTTCATCTTTTAGCATAGAACAGCTTCTGCAGTTTTTTAAGAGTGCAAAATCATGGACATGGTTGGGTTTTCTGCTAAATAAGATTTTAGTAAGAAGCATTCAGAGCATTAATTGCTGCTTGCACCAACGTCAGATCCACATTAGCTGTAGCAGACAGTGATAAAAAAAAAACTCCACAAAAACTACACATAGCTAATTTTATGTTTAAGTTAGTCCCTGCTTCAATTTATTTGCTTTTTCTTACCCTCTTAACGAATTTGGCACCTTTTTCTTCTCACAGAGAAGGCTTTTTAATCATGCCTCCCTTCATCTCTGTGAGTTATTTCTCATACCATTTGAGCCATTTCATATTCATCCCGTGTTTACCTGGAGATGAGAATAATTGTGTCGTCATTTTCTCTAGTTCCTGATTCAGAACAAAAAGGCCCGTGACATACTTTGGCGTAATGATATATAAACACTGCATTTAAATATGAGAAGCTTTTCAAAAAGGTGTCTCTTTACTTATTGTGTATTTGCAGGCATTATACTCTCTCTCTCTCTCTCTCTCTCTCTTTCTCACTCTCTTGCTATCCTTCATTTGAGGTAATTACCCTCTCTTGCTTTGGAGAAGCTCCACTGAGAACATCCTCTCTTCACACATCAAAAGGGAATAATAGACCACATTGTGTCAGCATAATAGATGCATTTCATACATTAGATGCGATGCTCATATCCAACAAATGTATTCTTTTTTTTAGCTTATTGCACTTTTTACTATGAGCACTTCATGGTATGAGCTGATGTTGCAGTTTATTGATATGGTGTCAAATTTAGTTAATTCTCCAGTGGGATTTACTGATGTATTTTAAGCTGTAAATTAGGGATGCTCCAATCCTATATGAAGTATTGGTATTAGGCTGATCCAGGTGAATTTAAATAAATTTACATTTGTCAGATCTGTTTTCTGATTTATTTTGTATTGCTTTGTTTATGTTAGTGATGTAGCATGTGTACTTAGTGGTACTTAGAACCATAGTATAAGTTACAGCCACTTATATATAGTAATATATTTGGCAATAACTTGGCTACTTTCTCTGTGGCCAGTATGATAAAGCAAATAAAAAATAAAACTTTGAAAGAAATATTGTGAGTTACACTAGTCACTCGGTTATAGCTGAAGCACTAACACTAACAGTATTCAAGTACATTTAGATATTGGCTTATGGGGGTTTAGGTGGCACAGCAGGGTCCTGGCTTTGAGTGTAAGTGATGCTTTACTGCTAGGTTGGTTGTAACATGCAGACACAATTGGATGTGCCTAAGGGGTGGAAGGCTATAGAGGACTGGCATCATGTCTAGGGATCTTCTATACTTCTACACTATGCTCTGTGCTTTCTGGGGACAGTTGAATGGAGTTCTGCATATTTTGGTGGTTTTCTTATATCTTGAAGACTTTTGTTGTTTTTGTTGTCTTTTTGGTTTTGTTTAAGCTTGAGATTTGTTTTAACATTCATTTGCCTGTGTTCAATTTTTCTTATATCTTATAATTTCAGCAGACATATTGAGTAGGCTGCAGTTACCTTTCATGTCAGTTTTCTGTTACTAAAAGTTATGCACTTTGACACCAGTTGCTAATATGTTTTATCATTTTTTGGAGTGTGGCACAGTGAGTTTTGCTGCAACATGACCACAAATAGGGAATGCGAGAAACTAGCTGAGGTCTGAAAGTATACATATAAAGCTTAAAATTTAAATCATTACTGTCAACAACAGCTAGACTCATATGCTTCCCTTTCTTTCCCTCTCTTACACACTCTCTCATTCTCAATCTTTTTCTGTAGAAGAAAGACCAGACTGCTCCAAGGCCAGATGTGAGGTGCAGTTTTCTCCGCGTTGTCCTGAGGACTCTGTCTTGATTGAAGGTTATGCCCCACCGGGCGAGTGCTGCCCTCTACCCAGTCGGTGTGTCTGCAGCCCTGCTGGATGTTTGAGAAAAGTGTGCCAGCCCGGTTACCTTAACATCTTAGTGTCCAAAAGTTCAGGCAAACCTGGAGAGTGCTGTGACCTATATGAATGCAAACCAGGTAAGCATATGGAGCTGATCAAAAAGGTTTAAAAACAGTCTATGGCTACTGAAATATGAACATGTTTACCACATTTGTGTCATGTTTTAAAGATAAATAAGACTCCAGAAATTGTTACTAATTTAGCTGTTTTTCTAATTCTTTCGTACTGATAGCATGGAAAAAGATTTCCTAATGTAGAGACAATGCTGAAAAAAAGTAAATATCAATCATTATTTTAATTATAAAATGGTACTAAATTCACAGTGAAAATAACCAGTCAATAATAACTTATTCTGTGCAAGTTTGTCCATTAATAAGCAAATAATATGCACTTGTGGTTGGTTGCTATGAAATACAAGAAGGGATATACTGAGAGAATTTGCATTTAAACACTTCAAACAGAGGTTAATTGAAAATTACATCAAATCCCATAAGTAGTTCAGTGGATCATTACCAGTGAGATACAAGTGAAAAACATTTATACCTCATTATGTAAGAAGAGTCTGTTACTTTGTCTAGTAATTGAACAAGGTTTTTAGTTTTGCTAATTAATGCTTACTTTCCAATAATAGTTAGTCAATGCCTTATTTAGCACTATGCAATGTATCCACTAGTATCAGATAGAAAGTAAATTAAACAAGCTCTAGATTGCTATTCTAGTATGACATTAACTTACAGATAAGCTCTTCATAACTCAGGTTGTTTCTGTAACATGATATCCATATTATACTTCACCAGAAAATTACCCTGGGAATGAGCAGAAATGCTGGGGTGGGGAAGATACCCAAAATACTACTCCAGTTGTTCCTTGGGAGTCAAGTTCGCTCAGCTCAGGAAACAGAAACAGATACAATTGAGTTGTGCGTCTTTGCCTTGCTATTAAAAAATGGCGTTGGTGGGAAATAATTTTGTAATGCCCTGTCATTATGATTCATATTTCCATTTAAGAATATAGCAAAATGTGACTACTGGCCTTTAATTTCCTTTCTTTGCCATGACTAAATGTCTGTGTCGGCTCACATAACCAGAATAATTAAACCAAGCAGTGTAGTCCGAACTATAAACACGTATGTGGTGTATACCTATTTTATTACTGGTCTGTTCATATAGTTGACTGACTTCTAATTATTAATTTATTCATGATTCCTAGCAGTTTAGACTGGATTCTTAGTTATTAAGCCTATAATTGAAACTAACTTTAATTGCACATTTAAGTTATGTCTTTTGATAATGTGTTAAGTCATTCTGCCACTTTTAATTTGTTATCCTACACCAGTAACTGGATTGGTCAATTGACATTTATGTATGCAGGTTGTAGCCAGGGACTGATAATAAATTGTAAACAAATGATTATCTCCTGAAAAGTTGTAAACATTTACATCATTTACCAGACACCCTTATTCAGAGCGATTAACAATTAATACAATCTAAAAAGAGAGATCTAAAGTTTGTCAACAAATGCATGAGAAATTATTGAAATATTTAATAACCGTGTTCCATTTAGACAGCACTGCATCAAGAACCATAATTCATCAATCGCTGATATACACACATTGTCAAGGGATTGTGTAAAAATGTGTATTGTGGTCAGACATATAAGTAGTCCAGTTTTTTGCTCGACCAAAGACGAAAGGAGCATCCAGGCTGTTATCAGCAACAAGTCCAAAAGCCAGGGTCTGTCATGGTGTGGGACTGTGTCAGTGCCCTTGACAAATGTGTCTTACACTTCTGTGATGGCAGCATTAATGCAGAAACGTACATTAGGATTTTAGATCAACATTTTTGCCATCGAGACAAATCTTTTTTCAGGGATGTTCATGCATGTGTGCAAAACCACATGCTGCACATAGTACAAAGGCATGATGAAGGAAGAAGAGGTTCCAAGTACTGCATTGACCTGCCTGCAGTCCTGACCTGTCCCCAATATAAAATGTGTGGAGAATTTGAAATGAACGAAAACTCTATAATGTTGCACACCTTAAGATGTGTTTTCAGGAAAAATGAGACAAAACAACACCTGAAATTCAGGAATGGATGTACAGTATATTAACCAACCATGATATATATTGGGTTTATATTGTTTCCAGTGAAACAAAAATCATGGTAAAATAAACCAATTGTTTATTTTTTATTTGCATTTCCTATACTGCCCAACTGGTTCTAATTCAAGGTTGTAATAACAAACAATTATTTTAATGTTAACTGCATTAATTAAACACAGTATCGTTTATGATTAAATCATTTAATCAACAGTTATCCAGATGGATCGCTGGTTGAAATGTGCTCACACTGCGTTTAAAGCACTGCTGCTCTGCTGGCTTACGAGCTTATGGCATTTCTACACCATGGACTAATAGTTTCACTCTGTCTACAAAATGTCCTGTAAATTTATACAACATATGTCTGTTCTGACCTGCTGCCTGGTGCACTGCTTGCAGAACTGTGTAATGTATCCTCATTTATCCTGTGTGTAAATTCTACATTAACACACCAGCAGTGTTCTGGTATCGGATGCACATGCACAAAAGAAACCCCCCGTAAAATGACAATTTCCATACCAGCAAGCTGATTTGTAACTTTTTATCAACCAGTTGTTTTTTGTAACAAACACATTTTTCACCATCTTCACTCGCCTTATGCTGTTTCTGTTTTTGTGTAAAATGTGTGCAGTTTATTCAGACAATACTGTGTCACTTGGAGAATGCTAACATATCAAGAGATATGCATTAAAACACAGTTGGAGTATATATGTAATGTTCTTTCCCTGTCGTTCAAATTTAATGTATTTAAGTGAAACCACCAAACAATTGTCAAAATGTACATCACTAGTAATAAGTAAACGACTGAGCAATGGCAAGACAGTTTTTGCAGAAATTAGTCCTAAGTATATTATATACAGTGCATCCGGAAAGTATTCACAGCGCTTCACTTTTTCCACATTTTGTTACGTTACAGCCTTATT
>JAUZSU010158370.1:0-14004 GCA_034780255.1 Parotocinclus maculicauda
AGGAGATACTGACCGAAAATTGGTGGAATAATAAAAAATCGGATAACAATATGTGTGTTGCTACAGCAACACACACAATTAATAAGTCTATAAGATAAGTATAATTATAATTACTGGCCATGCACAGACTTTCGTTTTGCCACTTTTCCATAAAGTTCAGCAATGTGGAGGTTCCAGGAAATGGTTGTCCACAGGTTTTCCATTTTAGCTGCATAGCTCTACAGCTTCTTCAGAGTAACCTTCAGCCTCTTAGTTGTTTTTGATTATTGATCCCTTTAGCTGGTGACTGGCATTTGATGGACAGCCTTGTATAGGCAGATTTACTGATGGGCCATTTTTCATTTCTTAATTATACATTTAATGGTAAATGTTCAGTGTGTCTTATAGACTTTTATAATCACACCTTGATTGATACATTTTGTCCCAGACATCTTTCAAAAGCTCCATGGTCTTGATGGTGTCTGGTATCTCACATAACAATGTGTATTAACATCATATAACACTAACTGCACATGGCTGGACCCAGTTTAATTAATTAGGGGACTTTGGATGACAGATGGTTGCTATAGAACTAGGGTGGCTTGGTGGGTAGCACCACTGCCTCTCAGCAAGAAGGTCTTGTGTTCAATCCCAGGGTGGAGTGGCCTGGGTCCTCCCTGTGTCTGTGTGGGTTTACTCCGGTTTCCTTACACATTATCTTGTGAAACATTACAGAACCACTTTGTACAAATACAGTCTTTGTCCTCCCAAGTTTTCTTTTTTAAACTTTTAGGATGTTTTTCCTTTCCATTGTTGCCCTAGTATTGCTCAATTTGGAATTGGCATTTTAAAATAAACTAGAAAATACAGCTTCCGGAGGAACTGCAGATGTGTGTTACATCGGTGCCGTTGGTTCTGGCCTGGGCAGGACTGAGACCCGGCCGATTCCGGTCGAGCCTAGGTTCGAGGCACGGTGGGCTTTGATCAGGTGCGGGTCCGAGTCCTGTGTCGATATGTCTAAAGCTCTAGGAGGAGATACTGACCGAAAATTGGTGGAATAATAAAAATATCGGATAACAATATATGTGTTGCTACAGCAACACACAATAATGATAAGACAATGCTCCTTTGTTAAAAAAAAAACAACAACAACTCTATATAAATAAACATGACTTGACTTGTTTCTCTACACACTTTGCTAGGCCCTTTCCTCTGTTCTGTAATTATCAGGACCCCAAAGAACCAGCACAGATCAGGAACTATTTGGGTGACATTTTCAAAACTGCATTGACAATTGTGGAAAGGTTCAGGAGGGTAAATATTTTTGTAAGCCACTGTAATTTATACACAACATCTAGGCCTCCCAATGTAAATACTGGTTTTAAGACTTCTTCATAACTTTTATGTTGTTTTATGTTTGCTACTGTTGCCCTAAGATTGTTCACTGAAATTCTGGACAACAACATATTGTAAAAAGCGCTATAACAATAATTTGACTTCACCTGATATTCTCCACTACTAATAACAGTAGCCTAGAACTTTCACATTAGCGGAGTCTCAAAACCTGAGGTGAAATCCATGAGGCTCACGCTGTTATTTTGTCAGGAAAAATAATGGGCTGGACTTATGTATTTCTGTACAGTGATGTTTAATGCAAAGCCTATGAATAACAGCATGATCAACACTCATTTGAAAAGTTTCAGCTTTTTAAGATATTGCTGTACAGTGTCTTTTGGATAAGGTTTCAGGGCCAGACAGGTGGGAATGTTCTCTGGTTGCTCCATCCACAGCTTGTGCAATATGCCTTTTTCACTGAGCATTAAAGACAGGTTAGCCAGGCATGCTTCATCTGGTGCCTATGAATGAAATAAAGCTGCTTAATTAAACAGTGTTATATTATGTGATTGTGATGTGGTACATTACAAAGTACAAATCCATGACAATAAAAACGTTTTGTGTTTAATTTGAAAACACGGTTTAACTGAACTGAAGTAAATTGTTATAATATTGTATTCTATACTGCTCACAAAAAATGTCCAACGATCGGTGACAAATGTGAATCCGCACACATTGTTAAGTGTGCTTTTTGTAGAGCACTTAAATGCTGAATTAAAAACACAGTTTAAATTAATCCAGAAACATATAAACATTTTCTGCTTTGACTAACCTGCAGCACAACTTTGTGCATATTGTCCAAATCAGTCAGGTAGTCCTGAGTGTCGGGGTCGCTGTAGTGTAAATGAATGGCTGCAGTAGCGGCGTGACAAGCTTGTGTGATAACCGCTCCTACAGGCCAGGATAAAGCGTGAATCAGGTCCGATCGAACCACTACATACTGCACCAGATGCTTCGAGACACTGCCACCACCCGTCACCGCCATATCTCCAGAGCGCGAGAAGAGACGCATTTATTGTGTTTCCGGTTTAAAACTTCCTACTCGTGAAAGATCTAATATATCCCACCCGTATTCTGTCAAACGCCTCCTATTGGACAGAAACGCATAAGCGTACAAGGCGCGATTTTAGAACATCTACATTACTTCAGCAGGTCTTATATAATGTCTTTATATATTGTTTATATCATGTATAAACAAAATAACCCAAAACCTGGAACAACATATTAAGGTTTTACTAAAGTGTACTGCTGCCATGTAGACTTAAAATAAACCCTTTAACATTATGTCCTAAATACTACATAATTATGTTGTAATTGTGAGAAAGTATTTCTTTATATCATCCATAAAATATGTATTTGATCACCTACCAACCACCATGAATTCTGGCTTTCACAGTAATTTTTTCTTTAAGAAGCCCTCCTATTCTGCACTTATGCAGAATACCTGTATAAAATACACCTGTTCACACAGTAAATCAATCACCCTCCAACCTCTCCATCATACCCAAGAACAAAGAGCTGTCCAAGAGCACCAGGGACAAAATTGTAGACCTGTGCAAGACTGGGATGGGCTACAGGACAATAGGAACAGCTTGCTGAGAAGGCAGCATTTTTACAATGTCGCAATTATTAGAAAATGGAAGAGACGACTGTCAATCTTCCTCAGTCTGGAACTCCATGTAAGATCTCACCTCACTGAGTAAGGATGATTCTGAGAAAGGTCAGGAATTAAGAACTACACGGGAGGACATGGTCAAAGACCTGAAGAGAGCTGGTACCACAGTCTCAACGATGAACGCTAGCAACACACTACACTGTCATGGATTAGGTTTCCCTGCTCAAGCCAGCAAATGTCCAGTTCTGTTTGAAGTTCGCCAATGACCATCTGGATGATCCAGAGCAGGCATGGGAGAAGGTCATGTGGCCAGATGACACAAAAATAAAGCTTTTTGGTATGATCTCTACTCATCGTGTTTGGAGAAATAAGAAAAACAACAAGTCTCCAGACCTGAACCCAATAGAACATTTTGGAGAGAGCTGAAACTCAATGTTGCTCAGCGACAGCCCCGAAACCTGAACAACATAGAGAAGATCAGTATGGAGGAGTGGGACAAAATCCCTGCTGCAGTGTATGCAAACTAGGTCAAGAACTACAGGAAACATCTGACCTCTGTAAATGCAAACAAAATGTCTGTACTAAATATAAGTTCTGTTTTTCTTTTGTATCAAATACTTATTTAATGCATACATTAATTATTTTAAAATCATACGACATAAATTTCTGGATTTTTTAGATTCTATCTATCACAGTTGAAATGTACCTATGATAAAAAATTACAGACCTCTCCATTCTTTGCTGAAAACTAACATTTGGCGGAGTAACAAATACTTATTTTCCCCACTGTATATCTCAGGCAGGTATGTGAATGATTACAGATATGGTCTGATTAGACACTGGGTTTTGCCACAAGAGGGTGTAAAATGCTTTTGTTGCTGTCTACAAAAAGGCTCTCAGATGTTTCTTTTGGCTAGTGTACCTCTTAGTGAGAGACTGCTGCCTGACAAGACTTTGATAAAGGGTGCTACTGCGAGAAGTGGGATAAACATGCCCATCGTTGAGCTGTTCTGATCTAGCTGTTAGGAGGTGTTGGGAGCAGTAAGTGTATTTAATGAGACCTTCCCTTACACTTTTGTTCAAAAGGGCAGCGATGTGAAAATTCTAATGCTCAAATATTCTGGAATGAAGTTCAGTGTAAACAATATATACAGTAAATGAGTACACCCCTCACATTTTTATAAATATTTTATTATATCCTTCCATTGGACAACACTAAAGATATGACACTGATAGAATGTAATCAGTCTAGAGCTTGTATAGCAGTGTATATTTGCTGTTCCCTCAAAATAACTCAACACAGCCATTAACATCTAAACATCTGGCAACAAAAGTGAGTTCACCTCTAAGTGAAAATGGCCAAAATGTGCCAGTGTCAGTATTTTGTGTGGCCACCATTATTTTTCAGCACTGCCTTAACTCTCTTACAGATTATCATTGGAATCCTCTTCCAGTCTTCCATGACAATGGATGTTAGAGACCTTGTGCTCCTCCACCTTCCATCTGAGAATGCCCCACAGATGCTCAATAGGCTTTAGGTCTGGAGACATGCTTGACCTTTACCCTTAGTTTCATTAGCTAGGCAGAAGTTGTCTTTGGGGTGTTGTGATGTGTTTGTGGTCGTTACCATGTTGATATACTGCCCTGCATCTATATAAACACTGAGATTTGAGAATTTTTGCAGTGTACAAATAGTAACGAATACACCATCTATGCTGCTCAATGACAGTAAGATTATGCTGTGATTCAAGTCAAGCATAAAATAAAGCCTCCAATATGAATACCTTCATCAGTTAGATATTTTGTCTTGATTCCAACATAACTACATTATTTAATTCATACTTTTGTCATTATAACAACAAGCATTTATCGTTCATTCTGTATAACAAAAATACACATCTGTAAGGTTTTAATCCTGTATTACATTTCCTGAATTGTTTGTTGTGTAACATTTCTCCAGTTCTACGACAGATTAAATAGGTAGATATCTACTTCACATTCTGCACTCCAGAGCCATATTACAGGAAATTATCTTTAGTTCTATAGTATGATCTGACCAAGGCAATCTTAATGTAGGAATTCATATGATCGTTTTTTACCTAACAACCACATACATGCACTCGGCTGTTTTAAGCTAAATGGGGAGGAGGAGTTAATGTTGTATTAAACTTAAAACCTCAAAAAGTCCTGAAATAGAAAAAAAACTAAACAAAGCAAGTTTTAACACTTTAACACTGAATGAAAATATCTAACCAAAGACAAAGAGACTCGTCGGCCACTAACAACTGTATGGCTTACAGTAGTATCATGGCCCATGAGAGCCGGTATCTGTTTATCAGTGTTTTATCTTGGAAAAACAATAAACCACTGAAATCTGTCATTAATTTGTCAGGACAGCATGGCAGCGCATGTGATTATCTTAGCCTCAGCTTCAAGATCCGTGGTTTAATCAAAAACCTCAGATTCTGCCTGTGGGGATTTGTATTGTTCTCTCCATGTGCTGATACCACATCAAACAAAACTAACGAACAAACATCAATAAACCTTTCAATCATCTGTATTCAATCTCATTACACCTGTATTAACTGTTGCGTAAGATGAATAATTTCATCACCACACTTTAAACGTTTTGGCACAGAGAATTCCAAGCAATTTAGTGCATCAAGTGTTATTTTGTCAGATGAATATGTCACTTGCTACTCAATCACAATAATTGAGTTTGCATCTCATTTGCGTAAACAAACAAGTTTTGACTTTTTATTTGCTTTTCTGATGGTCTTGTTAAATAAAATCAAATGCATATTCATTTTGAAATATCACCTAATTTTTGTGAGCAGTATATTTAGAGGAAGAACTACTGCTATCAGTTGTCAACACAGAAAAATCACACGTGATGTCAGTGACCTTGGACATGCTCAGGCTGACGTGGTCATACACACACAGATACAAATACACAATAACTAATAGTCTGATTCACAGCTGTGCAGATGCAGGGCCACCAAAGTGGGGTACTCAGGAGTTAGTTGGCTGTGTTTGCAGCACCCTTTTATGTATAACCACTTAACTTAAACTCATATTTATTTCGTCCTAGTTCTGATTTTCTTATGTTTTAAAATGGCTAACTACTTCTAGCCTCCTGATAAGCCATAATGATAATTCTTCCTCTTTTGATGTCTCTGTTCAGAATGAGCTGATGCCTACTGCTCGTCTGATCTGCTCAAATGTCAGCCAAAATGTCATGGACCAGGGAGCCTTAAAAACAAACAAACAAACATAAACAAACAGATAATTACACAGGAAACAAAACCATTTATTTATGCAATGAATGTTCTGTACTGCACCATTCGCAACCAGGTTGGTATGAAGCCTTTATAAAGTGAGAAAAATCCCTCTTCTTTGACAGCCTGAACCAGGCAATCTATTGAAGACTTGTACAGGAGACCCCTTTAAAAAATAAAAATATGTTTTATATTCCTGGTTTATACAATGATAAGTATACCATTATACCATTACCATAAGTATTATTCTTTATCTTTAACTACTAATACAGATATGCACCATTTAAAGACCATACAATCAATGTTTGTTTGCTTTAACAACCAAGGTTTTAACAATTATAACTAATTATAATAGGAAATAAATCAGTCAGACACAGTCCCAAAGCATATCATTATTCATAAATTTTTCATTACTTTTTCTAAATTGTCCCCATACCAACTTTTTTGGAATGTGCTGCAGGCTTGTAAAGGAATGGATGTTAATTAACCAATAATTAACCAATTAAGTTGATCAGACAAAACATGAATTATCTCAGGTTTATACTCTCTGCAATTAAATAAAAGTCCAACTCAATGTAAGAAACACTGCATATTTTTAAAAGTTACATTTTCCATATTGTTCTGATTTGGGTTTGTAAAAAGACTATGTGACTATGGTAACGCCCAGTCAAAGACCAGTTTTACATAACGTAATGTGTAAATATAAAAATAAAGCAATCCTGTACAACGTGCTGAAAAAGAGAAACACATAACCACATTTAAAACTGAATCTAACTGACCTTCCATTAGCATCCCGTGGCTGATTCATTATTCTGGACTTAACTACATCAGCAGGTGTTCCCATTGTAGCCGCTACCAGACCTGAACAAGTGCTATAAAATGTTTTGAGAATGTTTGTCAGCTGTAGAGTTTAGATACTTTAGAAGTATAAACATTTTAACTCATACCTTGCAACCCCATGACAAAGGCAGCTGTCCTCTATAGATGTATTCCTCAGTAGAAAGTGCTTTACACTGTCATATGTTGTCAGATCTGAACATCAAATACAATAGTTCTCACTGCACCAAAACTTGATTGAAATTCTTTGTTTTCTGAATTAAAGTATTATATTTGTACATTGTACTACTTCCTAAATTGACCAAAGCAGCTCTCTGTACATTGGGTACCCAACCAGCCCAGAGGCCTCGTATCCCTCCTTCTGAAGCAATCTTTACAAAGGCATGGTAAACTCCATGAACTCTGGTGAACCAACAGAATATTATAATAACCATGATCAATTATTCATTTAAACTGAGAGGGACTTTGTTTCTTGAAGAGGTATCTAGTGAGTTTGCTTACCTTGGTGGTTTACCTTCCAGCCTTCTTCTCCCTTCCATTTGCATCTGCACCTTAACTAGGTCAGTAGGGCTGGCTAAAAACTGCCCCAAGGCACCAGATGCCATGCCACCTACTACAGCCTTCCTGTGGCCAAATAAAAATCAACATAATTAACTGTATAAATTTGTAGCATGTTTATCAAAATTATTTGCATGTTTTGTATTTGACACTAATGCATAGTTTCTTTAAAAAGTACCACAAGCATTACTTTTTCAAAAATTATTTAAATAAAAAAAAATCAATTATCCAAATGAGACACTGTTATAGGAGATAATTTATTTACTTGGGTACTTTTATTTAAAAAAAATATGTGCATATTCTGTGCCATAGGCCAGATAAAAAATGTATTGCAATGTACAGTAGTGTCCCAGACTGTTTATGACCCACACTAACTCCCTATATCCTAATGGGGCGCTCTATAGTCGTGGTCAAAAGTGTGACACAAATTTTGGTTTTTACAAAGTTGCCTCAGTTTCTTTTCGGAATTTTTTGACAGGTGTTTATATGGTATAATGAAGTACAATTAAAAGCATTCCATGTGGGGGTTTTTTTTTCACTTTTTATTGCGAAATAAAGGCAGTACAGTGGCTCTGTGGATAGCACCATTGCCTCACAGCAAGAAGGTCTTGGGTTTAATCCCAAGGTGGAGTGGCCTGGGTCCTCCCTGTGTTTGCGTGGTTTTACTCTTGGTATTCCGGTTTCCGGATTTAGGGCTTCAGTCACTCTAGATTGCCATCAATTTAAGAGTGTAATGGCCTGCCTATTGTATTGGCACTTCTTTTAATTAGACTTCTGCAATTCAGCTCAGCAAGCTGAAAATCATCTTCTGGGTAAAATCTTGAATGACAGCAACCCATTCTTGCCTAATCAATTCTTGGAGCTGATCACAGTTTTTGTTAGTCCACCCTCTTTTTGAGGACTGACCACGGGTTCTCAATGGGATTGAGATCTGAAAAGTTTCCTGTTCATGGACCCAAAATGTCACTGTAGTTCAGAGAGCCACTTGGCTATCATCTTTGCCATGTGACATGGTGCTCCATCATGCTGGAAAAAAGCATTGTTTATTTCTAAATTGCTCCTGATTTGTTGGGAAAAGTTGCTCTTGTTTTGATACCATTCCTTATTCATGACAGTGTTTATAGGCGACATTTTGAACCCACACTCTAGGACAGGCATGGGCAAACTACGACCCGTTGGGCTTTTTAATCCGGCCCGCCGAACTTGTTTAAATTCTATCGTTATATTAAATGAGTGAGTGTAATATTAATAAACCTCATTAATTTAGTATTTTCCCTGCAATTCCTGCGTTTCCTCGATAGATGGCATACTCAATATACATTGTCCTTTGTTGGGTGTATCTACTCTCTTGGTTACGCTTTTCCATTTGAACCCTTCCATAAAAATGAGCGGACCAAAGAAAAGAAAAATGGACAGTGAGTGCCGAGTGTTTAATAAAGAGTGGACAACAAAATATTTTTTCACTGAAGTCCGATCAACTGCTGTATGTCTTATATGCCAAGAAACGGTTGTGGTTTTCAAAGAATACAACATCAGCCGTCACTTTGCTAACTACGCTAGCAAGCAGTCAACGCAAGAACGGGCGGCTACTGCTCAAACCTGCGGAGGACGGCACAGAAGATACTGGCGTTGTGACACACTTGTGATACTGGATTCATTAATAAAGATGATACGGTTCCAGTCCATAGATTCCCATAGAGTCCAGATTTCTCATTTGTGACACCACTGCCAACAAAGGTGATGCTGGTTGGCTGTCAATGGCAGGACCCAAATATCTTTTCGCTACATACTTGGAAAATGTCTGGGCAGAGACAGGGGGGTGTAGAAAAGGGGCCACCTGTGTCTGGATGGTGGATAACAAAACTGTAGGAGTTGCTTTTCAGTGGATCCAACAAATCCACTCTACTGGTGGTCGTCTCGGCCGTCCAGAGCCTGTTAGTCAGGTGCCCACATTGAACCACTGCTCCCAACACCTCCTAACAGCTAGGCAGCATGGGAAAACATGTACGCCCTCATGGCAAGACCCAGTGTCTAATCTGTAATAATAGAAATCTGCCTGAGACAGAACAGAATGCCGAGTTTTCATTCAGCAATCTGACATTTCTATCTAGGTGCTTTCCTGTCAGTGAGTTTAATAAAATATTAAAAAGCATAATATATTGATTATAATAATTATTATACAACAAATCATATCAAGTAATGGTAATGTGGTGGAACACAACAAATGATTCAAAGTTATGAATAGACAATTTAATAATACCAACTTATAATGTAATACACAGTATTTATTATTACAAATTAATAAAAATCTCATAGTGCTAAAGTTTTAGACAAAATATATTTTCTTTACTTAAAAATAATCTTATTAAACAGCCTTAACTTTGGAATGAATATAAATTGCAGTGCTTCCAGGCCGGTGGGCCTCCTGCCGAAGTGTGTATTAAGAAGTTTTATGTGAGTACCCAATGGCCTATTTCAGATTAGACCGTACATTTAACACAGTAATGACGTCCATAAATGGTATTCCATACTTTTTCCAGTTAGCAAACCGGCCATGTGATAATAAATCACCCAACTGCTAGTTTAGCCTGCAGGTGAAATGGATTCAGGTTGGCCCGGCAAACTGAGCGGTGTTTAACCCCGGGACCTTCTGCATTGTGGCCTGTAATTAATTTCACACTGTTATAAAATTTGCACGTCTTAGGTCGTAGTAGGACACATCAGGTAGGATTGACTCCTAAGTGCCCTAATGCCATAGTGACCCCTGCTGGACTGGTGACATCTCACTGATAGAACCTGTCTTCTGAAATATTCGGAGTTGGATGAAAAACAAGGTTTCTGCGGCAGAAGATAAACTAGGGCTAATAATTTACTGGTGTTGACTGGGGTCTCAAGAAGACTGTACAAGGGTCTTAAGCCTATATGACCTTCGTTTTGCTCTTTTTTTTCTGATGAAGTTTATACTTTCTGTAGCAGATTGTCAGGAGACCACTACCCTGATCGTGTTTTTTTTCCACTTTCAAGCCCAGTTTTTCCTTAGTCTGCTGCTGGTCTTCATCCAAACTTTGAAGTTTTGGTATTCTTTAAATCACAACCAATATATAACAATCTAAATCTGTTTTAACTAGAAAATGCAGCTACTGCAGAAACTGTGAATTTGTGTTGCATTGGTGTGGTTGGTTCTGGCCTGGCACAGGCGTGAGTTTGAGGCACAGTGGGTCTTGGTCTTGAGTCCTTGTATGTTCTGGTCAGGCATAGGCCCAAGACCTGGTCCATTCTAATTGGGCTCCAGTCCAAGTCCCATTCGATCCTGGTCAGTCTCGTGTCTGAGTCCCGGTCATGTCTGGACGAATGCTGGTCTACTACCTGGTCGATTCTGTGAAAACAGAATCTACTGGGCACACGTTATCATCTATTATACATAAAGGGTTTTCTATTCGAAATCACCTATTTTTTTTATAGATTTCTCAAAAGGTCTTTTAAAGACAAGTTAACTGATGGCAAAGCACAAGCGAATGTTACTTAGATTTAGCATCAATCTCGTCTAAAGGTTTTCACAAGTAAGACTGTAATTCCAGTGTATACTGCTCACACAAATAAGTGGATATTTCAAAATGAAATCTCCCATAATTAAATATCCCCTATTTTTGTGAGCAGTGTAGTACAGCTTGGGCAATACGTTCAAAAACTGATATCATAAAACCTTTTTAGATTTTATCAATAATTATACGATGCTTCCAATATACTTCATACGCTTTCTTTAACAATGTACAGTACCGTAATAGGTAACAGTATTTGTTAGCTTCAGTCGTTAAAGCAGCTTTTCTTGTCATTAAGCACCTTTTGCTAAAATGTTCTGCTATGGTTTGCTGAGAGATTTTTTGTGCTGGTACTTTGGCTGGTTTGGGCCTGTTGTAGATAACTTACTCCCAAAGTCTGTTGGGTATTATTTGCATCTTACTGATTCTGATTGTTTATTCCATATTTTGATTCCAAAATTTCCCGAAAAACGTGGTAAATGTTTAGGTATAAAAAATGTTTTGTTTGTGATTCATGAATTTAAGCATTTTTTTAATTGCATATACTAGTGAGGTGCTAAGATATATACACAGAACAACAATATAAACAGAGCGCTTTTGTTTTCCCATTTTTTATAAGCTGAACTCAGACACTTTCTATTCTTCTTCCTTTTTTCTGTATTGTGGGGTACAGAGGGTTCAGAAGACCAGTCAGTATCTGGTGTGACCACCATTTTCATTAGGCAGTGCAACACATCTCCTTTAATCAGGTTGTTGATTGTGGCCTGTGTGAAGTTTCTGGATATTGTCAGGAACTGGAGCACGCCAATCCAGAGCATTCCAAACATGCTCAATTGGTGACATTGCTGGCAATGCAGTAACTGGGATCTTTTCAGCTTCCAGGAATTGTGTACAGAACCTTGTAACATGGGGTCTTGCATTATCATCCTGTAACATGAGGTGATAGCCGTGGAAGAATGGCACAACAATGGGCCTCTCAATTTCAAATAAAAATGCCATTCATAAAATGCACCTGTGTTCGTTGTCCATAACACACACCCACCCATAAAATAACCAGACCACCACCATGGACCACTTGATTCACCACGTTGACATCAGAAAACCACTTACCCACATGGCACCATACACGCAGTCTGATATTCCTCTGTAAAGAATCAAATGTAAGTATTTGCCCACTGAAGTCGGTTATGATGACGAACCGCAGTCAGGTGGAGATCCAGATGAGGATGATAAGCATGCCGATGAGCTTTCCTGAGATGGTTTCAGGCGGTTTATGCAGAAATTACTTGTATTTGGTTATGCGCACCGATTGTTACAGAAGCTGTCCAGGTGACTGGACAATTTTATAGGTGAAGATGCTGGATGTGAAAGACCAGGACTGGTGTGGCTATGCATGTGCTGCAGTTGTAAAGCCGGTTGGATGTGTTGCCAAATTCTATGAAACACCTTTGCAGACAGTTCATGGAAGAGAAATGAACATTTAATTCACAAGCAACAGCTCTGGTGGACATCCCTGCAGTCAGCATGCCAATTGCACGCTCCCTCAAAACTTGCCACATCTGTGGCATTGTGGTATGTAATAAAACTGCACATTTCAAAGTGGCCTGTTATTGTAGCCAGCATAAGGCACACCTGTGCATTAATCACGCTATCAAATCAGCATCTTGATAAACCACACCTGTGTAGGGTAGATGGATTCATCTTGGCAAAAAAGAAATGCTCACTAACACAGATTAAAACAAATGTGTGAAATATGAGAGAAAAAGGCCTTTTGTGTGCAAAGAAAAAGTCTTAAATCATTGAGTACAGCTCATGAAAAATGGGAGCGAAAACAAAAGGGTTGTGTTTATATTATTTTGCAGATTTTTGCACATTTTTGTAAATACATGGCTAACATTATTTCAAATAAAAAATGAAATATCCCCTGTTGAATGAGATCAAAACAAGTTATTATAGTGGAGGAGCACTAGGTCTCTAACATTCACCAGCTCCGTGATGTCATCATGGAGGAGTGGAAGAGGATTTCAGTGTCAACCTGTAAAGCTGAAAAATAATGGTGGCCACACAAAATATTGACACTTTCACTTATGGTTGTATTCACTTTTGTTACCAGTGGTGACAGTGTCATATTCTTTAAGTTGTCCCATAAAAAGATATAATGAGAAAAATGAGAGGGGTGTATTTTTTTGAGGTACTGTATATATACAATTTAGCATAATCAGGTTATCTAAAGAATGTAACCTAAGGAGGTAAGCAGAGCATCCAGAGAAAACCCTCTTGATCACAGTAAGGACTCCACACACAATTGGCCCAGATTGCTCCACCTGGGATCGACCCCAAGACCTTTTCGCTGTGTGTTGACAGTCCTAACACTGAGCCTCCGTGCTGCTCACTTTATCATTAAAGTCTAGGTCTTTTATAGGATGTAGCCATTACATGACTTATAAAGAACCTGGTCATTAAATGTATTGGCCTTTTATAGGACTTGTTCAATGAATGTCTTTCCTTGATCTTGATCCTTTATTGGTCTTGAATATTATATATTGTGGTCTCTTCCTAATATTGAACATTAAGATCTTGCTTTTGACTGAGATGGTCTTTACTATAACACTGGTTCATAGGATTAGTTGTTGTTGTTGTTTATTGAGCTTCTTTAACGTCGCTATCGGCATCAGTGGCCATGTAAGGGACACACACAAGGTTATATCCATACACAAGTTTTTATCTTAACACCAGTCACATATATATACACACACAAGTCAATGCCAATTTGGAGTAATCAATCAACCTAACACGCATGTCT
>JAUZSU010158381.1:0-14004 GCA_034780255.1 Parotocinclus maculicauda
GATGACTACTATTCTAATATAGCTGGTGTGTGTGTGTGTGTGTGTGTGTGTGGCAGCTGCTGGAATCAACAGTTTTGAGGACTTTGGTTTGGCTTGTAATGTTAACGTCTGGCAGAGGTGGAAAGTAATGGATTTTATCAACTGGCATTTCTGTAAGGCAGTTGAACCTCGGAATTAGAACTTAATTGGTTCCCGTAGACTGTTCGAACCTCCCCATAGGTAATAACGTTAATAAGACTAATCTGTTCCCATCCCAACCCTAAATAATTGTTTAAATGCTTGCATTCCAATGTAATCAATGATTAAAAGCAAAAATAAAGCATAAGAATGCATAAAACCAATAAACATGTGAAATAATTGAAATATAAATACATTAGATAAGTCCAAATAAAGTGAAACTGTATAGCCACCGAGGCAAACGTATTTTCTGCACATTTAACTTGCACGTGTTTCCTTCTCTTGTGATTTTAAAATCATAACAATACACACACTTTCATTAGAAAAAAAGTCCCAGCTGTAAGAGTTAAAAATCTTCACAGAAATTTTTTTTTTAGTGAACTTTGAGAGGAGGAAAAACCCAAAACAAAATGATCATTTATTAATCGCAATCAAGGTCAAATTTAACATAAATTTAATTAAATTATATGTAATGTTGATTTGAGGTCATATCGCCCACCACTACCCTGGCTGTAATTAAAGGACCACTTTGTCTTCAAGTGCAAGAACCTTTATTATGCTTTATTGTAGACCTTTATTGGTTGTGTTGTTTGGAATTGCTTCATGGCATGGTCTGCACTAAAACAAAGCACTTTTTACGTTGTGTCGACACATTTTATTTTATTATTGCACTTCAGCTTTCAGAGTTTTAATTAAAAATAACTCGTTGAGATATTTCTCCCCATTGTCCTTTTTGAACTACACAAGAAATACCAATCTACCACTGTTAGGAAAGCAACTTACTCTAAGTACATTTTATATGAGGCACTATTTAATTTTACTCAAGTAGATTAAAACTGGTTATTCTACTCATACTTTAGTAATAGTAATGGTATCTTTAATTGAGTACAGTATTTGAGTACCTTTTCCACTTCCTCCAAAATCCTGAACTAGATAAGCAGATACAACATGCAAACTTTAACATAGTTTAATGTACATATACAGACCGCCACACTCAAAATTCAGCTGTAGAGACTCTAAATTGTTACAGTTCAACCCCGTTCTCAAGACACTTATACTGACACGATAATGCTTGACTCAGTTTATACTCTGCTAAACAAGTACTCCTGAGAACCTTATTATCTTATTGTAGGGTCTTATTCAGAGAAGGGATGGATTCCCCATTTGAGGCTGCTTTATTTCATGTTTTTTATGCTAGTGCAGCTAAGGTGCCTAAACAATTGAAGTCTAGACTCTTTTTTTAGACTTTTTTGTACAGCTGCTTTTTCAGAGGTTCAGGCAGCGTTTGTGGCCTACAGTTTATAGCAATACGTCTCTAAAAGAAGCAGTTCATTCATTGCATTCAGCACATGTCCTTATCCATTCACAATTTTCCAATATATGACTGCCACCTGATTGGCATTACGTGCCCTCAAAATGACTTTATGTTGGTATTTCGAGCCTTTCTGAGTCCGGGCAATATATATTTTTAATGTCTCATGGAACTCCCTCAAAACTGTTCACTATGTGTGACCCCACTTAAAACGACACAATCAGGGAGACACAGCGTTGAGCATCACTGCAGCTCACAAGGCCTTTGACCATAAAGATCTCAAGTCCAGGGTACAGAAGTTTGGGAATTCTTTGGGACGAGCTGGAATCTGTGCCTAGGGATATAGGAGTTTGGACTGGTCTTCTCAACCTGTTTCCATCTCGACCCCTCACCGTGGAGAATGCACAAAGAAACAGACTGATCCGACTTGACTTGCAATTAAGCTAGTTTGCATGAGCATTAAGGGTTTTCAACAAGGGTGTAACAGTGGCAGGTTAGCAAAGCTGTAGAGTAATACTTCAGAATCATTTCAATTATAATTTCAATTTCAATTATCACCAACTCACCATTGTCCTATTCACAAACAACCAATGAAGGCAGTGAAGGAAATAAGCGGGGCTCAACCACTGTGTTCTTTCAACAGAAAAAATAAATAAATACAATAAAATAAGTGATACTGATGACATGCAAGCTTCTACTGATATGTTCCCATTTTTGGAAAATAAACCTCGAAAAATACGATTAGAGAGAACAGCAGATTCCAAATTGGTAGAAAATTTGTTTGAGTGGAAGGAAGCTGAATAAATGTCAGGAGGGATGTGGGATAAGTGAAAAATCTGTTCTGCTCTGAATTGGAACTACAACAATAATGCAGTCTTCTATCTCAGAGTCTTATCACTGCCACAGCTGTAGCCCATGTGCAAACTGAGCATTTGTTATTATCGAAATAAAAGTTCACATAAGTAATTCAAAATTTTGTTGTACCATGTACAATGACAATAAAGCTTTCTTCTTCTACTAACAGCAGAGTTATATATTTATGTTCTTACAGGAAAATATGTTCACATCATGGTGGCTCTGCAGGTAGCACAGTCACCTCACAGCAAGAAGGTCATGGGTCCTATACCACGTGGGGTGCCCTGGGTCCTCTCTCTGTCTGTGTGGGTTTACTCAGTGAACTCCAGTTTTCTCCCACAATCCAAAGGCATGTGTTATGTTACCTGTAGTCTCTAAAGTAGTTTCTTTAGTGTGTGAGTGTGTGTGTGTGTGTGTGTGTGTGTGTGTGTCTGTGTGCGTGCGCGCGTGTATGTATGTGCCCTTCAATAGCTTGGCATCCTGTATGGGGTTGTTCTTGCCTTGCACCCTGTGTTGCCAGCTAGGCACGGGCTTTACCACTGCCCTGACCAAGAATTAAGCAAAAAAATCTAATAAAGTAAAAATTAATAAAGCAATGTTAAAATTAACACATACACAATAGACACTGATTGAAATTAGGTAAGAAAACACCAGAGTACTCCTTTACAAGAACTCCATGAAAATGAATAGTCGTTATCCGGATGAATCCAGCATCCGCTGGCTCTTTCAACGTCAGAATGGTTTTAGGTCTCTCTAAAACCCTGTAACTTGAGCAATCCTATCAAGTCAGAATCAGATCCTCTACGATCCTCCATGAATTATTATCTCTCAAAAGATCTGCTCACGACGCATAAATCAAAGAGACGTCAAACGTGTCAACTGGCTTTGAACAACTTGTACGATTGCTACACAAAATCTGCTCTGCCTCTAGGGTCTTAAAATCTCTTTCCAAAAATACTACACAAAGATCCCATTGCATGCCCCCATGCCAATCTGGATCAATTCCTAGTTTATGGTGAAACTAAAATCCACAACTAAGTATCGACTATAAAAGCAAGCCATGTTAAATTGTTTAAAAATAACAATGAGATTTTTGCAAGCCTTTAAAAAAGAAATCGTCCCCAGTCTATAGAAGTCGCTCCATACTGTATGATCAAGACCGCTAATTCAGGGATAGCCAGCAATCATTAAGGCTGCCTGAGCAAATACAGAAGTGCCAGCACCTCAATGGGGAGCATATGAAATTTTTTTTGGGGGAAAGTGATAATTCAAGACAACTTTGACTGTGATTGACAGACACAGAAGCCATGCTTTCTTCACTCTGCTTGACAGGCCACAGCTCTGTCACCCTGGCTAGGCAAAACAGGCATTAATTTGAAACTTGGTTCAGGAAAACATGTCTTCTCCACCCTACAGGTCTCCACTGCCAACGGCACTAAGACTGATCAAGCAAAGATCGGAAAAGTATTTTTCTCCAAATAATAGAGCACCGTTAATAAAAAGGCATGTTGCATCAAATCCGGTGCTTGTGTCAACCCTTCTCTAACACACCCACCTTGAATCAGTGCAGCCGTGATGTAAATATTTAGACTAGTCGATTGTTTCAGTTGAGAAAATCTTTAGACTCCCTATTACCCCTATTACATATGAGAAGCTTTATAGTACGATCAACAACTGAAAAACCACAAAGGGGAATACCCAGACTGAGAGTGTTTCCTATATCTGATTTCCAGCATGTTGCAACAGGGTCACCAAAACTAAACTACACCAATGACCCTCATTAGCATTAGCAAATGGATAGAATTTCATCACGTTGATATTAACTTGAGCAAGGCTGTTGAGCGACAGAGACGGGAAGATGGCTTTAAAAAGCATGGAGGAACCTCAGGAACAACTGGAGGAGGAGATGATGGTTAGCAGCTGGACTGTCCTGTACAAGGATCCACACAGAGAAAGAAGCCCAAATCGCACCTGTGTGAGGAATGTGCATCGAGAAGGAACAGAGGTCCTCCGGATACAGCTGTATCTACTGAGTAACTGTAGCATCTACTAACACAGAGAAAGAAAGAGCTGATAAAGATTTCAGTCTTTCTGTAGAGTTATGGTCTGTTGTTGAAAGAGACAGAACATAGTTTTATTAACGAGCAGGGCAAATAAGGATATTAGCCAACAATCTAGCTGAGACAGAGCTAGCCTATGACATAGCCGAAACAACAGTAGCCTACG
Organism: Parotocinclus maculicauda; assembly: GCA_034780255.1. Classification (NCBI taxonomy): domain Eukaryota; kingdom Metazoa; phylum Chordata; class Actinopteri; order Siluriformes; family Loricariidae; genus Parotocinclus; species Parotocinclus maculicauda. The sequence goes on from JAUZSU010158381.1 coordinate 4,571, forward strand.
ATAACCAAGTCCAAAAAGCACTAGTGTTAAACTAAGCAAAAAAAAAGCACTTACTATGCCAGTCAAAAATACTAAAAATTATGGTTTTCTTTTTCCTTTCCTGTTGTCAAGCCAAATTAATGTATATAGAGCTTTGTACAATATGTGTATTGTCTCAAAACTGCTTTACAATATTATATTATCTTAAAATGCCAATTAATTGGCCTAAATTGAGCAAGCCTAGGGTGACAGTGGAAAGGAAAAACTCCCTGAATAAAGAAGGCAGAAACCTTGGGAGGACCAAGACTCAAAGAGACCTATCCTCCTTAGGTGGCCTAGATGTTAACTGAAATAGGTTATATTCATATAATTAATCATATATTACTAAGTAAATAATAACATTTAAATTATAAAAACGAAATAGATTTAAGATAATGAGTCCTCAGTGGTAAGTTGTTGGATTCACATCGTCTCCTAATAACTAGATTGTTCAATTTAATTTAAACTAAATTGAATATTGGGTTATCTTATAGTTTTTTTCCCTTTTTATGTTTTCTCCTTTTACGTTTTTCAAGACAGCAAAACATTAATCTAAAAATCAAGCATAAGCTCATTGAACACCTTTATTTTTATATACGAGTGTGTAAATTCAGTTTTATTTAACATATTTGACAAACCCAGAGCACCTCAGATCAGACAAAGCCTTGTGATGTTTAAGGGACCCCTGATTTGGAACCACGGCTCTAGGTGATAAAGGCTGGTGCCTAAATCTTAGTCGAGGCAGTACTAGCTAATAAATCACCAGCTTATGTGTAGACTATGTGCTAGCTAGAAGCTACTGAACAAACTATTAAATAATCAACCAATTGAGTGATGTCATATTTTGGAGTTAGTGCTAATTCCAGCTGTGAATTCAGTATTTTACAGGAAGGTGTGCTGAATACATTTGCTGTACATTGAATGAAAAAGTATTGGCCCCTATCTACAACTGTGCTAGCATTACTGCTGAGTCACTGTACTGTAAGCAATAATATGGCACTGTTTAATAATGAGAGTGTGCACACACGCACACACTCACCCATAAAACTCCCTGAATGTGCCACTAATGGAAAAAAGAGCAAGTTGATAAAAGTCCACTGCAGCCTGTGGCGATGTGACGGAACAAATTCTGACTCATCAGAAGCAAAAGAAGAGCCGGCGTGTGTCCGCTGTGCAGTGATCAGAAGTGATGACAATAAAATAAAGGAGGAAGAAGACCACGTCGGGGTGTAGAACGTTATAGGCAGAGGTGTTTATTCGTCTTAACACTGTGTGACTTAGTGACAAGACGGCGAGATAATCACAGCGTTAGATCAGGCAGAGGTCAAACAGCATGCACGGCGCAAACAACAGGCTTGTGGTAAAGATTGCTGAGAACAACCCCACAACCTAAAACCTGCTCATGGCTTGCATCTGTGTGGTCTCAGAATGTTAAAGTCATCTTAATTACTGTGCAAAAGTCTTAGGCCACCATTTGAGCTGTTCTTTTAGAACTCAAATGGTATCGTGATCATATATACACATATATAAACATTCCACCCAAGTAGTTGGGTCCCTTTCGAGTCTTGGTCCTCCCAAGGTTTCTTTCTTCTTTATTTAAGGAGTTTTTCCTCGCCACTGTCGCCCTAGGCTTGCTCAATTTGGGATTGGCCTTTTAAGATAATAAAATATTGTAAAGCTGCTTTGAGACAATGCTTTACTGTAAAAAGCGCTATCTATTTATTGATAATTGGACTTTAGATTTATCATTCGTAATACCTGTTTCCACTGATCTTCTTGGTGAGCTTGGCCAGCACGGTGGGTAGCCCCTCCACCTCACTGCAAGAAGGTTCTGGGTTCAATCCCAGGGTGGAGTTTGCATGTTCTCCCCGTGTCTGCGTGGGTTTACTCTGGGTACTCCGGTTTCCTCCCACAGTCCAAAGACATGCATGTTAGGTTAATTAATTACTTTAAATTTGCACTGACTTGCGTGTATATAACTAGTTCTGATATAACATTGTGCGTGTCACTGAAATGGCCACTGACGTTTTGTGAGCTTTAGCATATCTTAGGCTTTTCTGTTTTTCTTTCAAACAAGTGCCTTCTTGGCTGTTCCCCTTCCAAAGAAACCATGCCTGATCAAGTGTCTTTGGACTGTAGAAGGGTTAACTGGGCATCCCAGTGAGGCTGCCCGACATTGCGATTGCTCAAAGGGAGTTAACACTAAATACTTGCAGCCTATAGAAGCTTTTTTAATCCTGTATACAAATGCCTTGTATTTTCTGCTTGAACTGTAATAAATAAACTGAGAAATAATTATATATGGTTAATATACCATTGCTAAAACAATGTCTATTTAATCTAAAGGTGGCCTAACACGTTTGTACAGTACTTTATGCTTCAGTGCTGGGGGTGGTGCTGTATTAAGCTGCTTTAAATAAAAAAAACTGTAAACAAATCGCACATGCCGAACCGTAAAGACAAACAAAAGAAAATTCAAAAATTCATATTTAATTATGATTGTAAAATTATTATAATATTATTGCATTTTGAGCACGCGAGTGGCACACTAGCAATTCGATACTCGTTCCGATCACACATGCACAAGATTTGAGGGACTGGAGTTACCTTAGTAATATTAAATAATGTCTATACCGGCCCAATTCAACCACACTACAGTATCCCAATAAGGACTCACAGTCAAAAAGCCAGGTTAATTTTCAAAAAAGGCCATTCTTGATCAAACTGACATCCTGACAAAGCTGCCAGACGATGCATTTTTTCAAGTTTAAGGGGAGGTCACCTGTCATCATTCTTCTGATTTTTAAAAAATAAATATAAACTGCATATAAATGTACTGTATTCTCTGGTTGTATTGTAAGTGACCCAAAATAATAATATATTGCCATTCTACATTCCCTTATCCAGAGCGACTTACAATTAATACAGTCTTACAATCCAAGCAATTGTGGGTTAAGGGCCTTGCTCAGGGACCCAACTGGCAGAGGTGGGATTTGAACCCTGGACCTTCTGGTCCATTGTCCAGTACAACCACAGTCCCTGTTGCTTACATTTGCTGTGACAGTGGTATATCTAATCGACTGGTAACCTAAGACTTTTGCACTGTACTGTAAACTAATTTTGACAAAGATCTAGAAAAGTCAAAAAGTAATATTTGGACCACAGTTTGACTAATATAATATTTTCACATTAAATATGAGTTCAGCTTTAACAACAGCAGCAGTACCTAAAAATCTGAAAATTCCCGTATAAGCATAAATCATCTGTAAGCACTTTGAAGTTTAATCTGATATAATATACAGACTGACGTCCAATGTACACAGACAGATAAAGAAGCAATGTGGAATGAGTTTATTAAATCCAAACATGATCGTAATCTGCTGAGGCAGCACATTTTCCTCCCAGTTCTAGAAAGAAGGCAGCTTTTTAAACAGCAGAGCTTCAGGGCACAGCAATGCGACACATCCAGTGGAGGATGTCACAACGTCTGAGTCACTGACAGATTACCAACACAAATGTGGGGTCGAAAGTGGGAAACTTTAAAACAATAGTTTGCCTTGGAGTTTTATTTTGTCGTATCGCGCCACATGAAAGGAGGACGCAGTCAGAAAGAAACCACACCATTTCTCAGCTGCAGATGTTTACGTCAAAGAGGAGTAAAAATGCACCTTTTTAAAAGCTCGAGCAGTGTGGAAGGGTTTCAGTTATTGCAAATGGACGAGTTTAATCATGCTGCGAGGTCAGAGCTTAAAGGAAAGCGAAAAGAGTGGCGCTTCCTGTTTGGGGAAGAGCCTTCCGTTGTCGTCATTTCAGGCAATGACTTCAATATAAAGAAGGAAACCGATACCAATTTAATTTCCCATTTGTGGTAAGAAAAAAAGCACTCACACATAGTAAGAACGACGTGAACGTTGCGGGGGAATTCAGTCCAGCTTGCACAAGCATCTGTGCTAAAGGCCAGACATCAGAAATTAGAGTCATTTTTATTCTGATTTTGTTATTAATAATGCCTGATGAAAATGCTAGGAAGATGCAGCAATAACACATCCTATAAAATTTACTTTTGCAAAATATAGTGGAGCCAGAGTTTGTACAGCTATAGGGTTTTCAAACTTAAAAAAAATACATTAGCACTTTTACATTTACTCAACAGGAGTTTTAATAGTATTAATTAGTAAATACAATTCATTACTGGATCAACAAGAGCAAATCTTAAGCATGTATTTCCAGCCCTATTATGAAATTAAACCTCATAAAGGCAGGTATGGTTCCTGGGTAAAGGTCTTTTCACACCGGGTATGACTTTTCACATTATTTTTAACACTTATTTTTTACCCTTCATACCATCTTCTTTTTGTCTAAAAACTCCCCTTTGCTTTCTTTATTTCCCTTCTCTTAACGTGTTACTGAGATTTTTTGATTTTTACACATTGTCAACTTGAAAAAAAAGACGAGCAAATATTAGTGCAGCAAATTGTAGTTTGTTTTTTTGTGAGTATGAACAGACTAGACTGCACAAGAAAATGGTTCCAGGTAGTCGCTCTTCATTCACCAGGTTCATCACCATCATTCTCCAGCTATTCAGTTTTATTCCATCAAATATTTCCTTTAACATCCATTTTTTAATAGTCAGAACGTTGCTTGTCATAAAAGCTCTGTGCTCTGCTACTAGCAGGATGAGCTGTTCTACCTGACAACCGAGCTCTGATTGGTCAACCTGATTTTAATGCATCCGAACAACGCAGAAATGAGAAGAGGGTCCATATAAAAATTGTGTGTGTTTTTTCCAGGCATAAAATCAGACTCTGTATGAAAAGGCCTTTAGTCATGGAACAATATCTAGCCAAGTACTTTGTATGTGTGCTCTGGTAAAGTGATGTTAAAGCCATAACAAAGCAGGAACCTCTGCTGCTGTTCAGGAAACCTTTAGGAATTTCCAGTTACAAAACCCAGTCCCAAATGGCTATTGATCAAGAATTCAAGTAATGGGTTGCAAATGGGTAACGATTTATATTCAATTTAACCCATTAAAACAGTACATACACATCTGTACTATTTTAAATCTATATATAGTCCTTTAACAGACACACTTAACCAAAGCAGCTTACAAATTCTTACAATCTAACAATCCAAGCAATTGTGGGTTAAGGTTTAACAGAGCAAACATTCGCTTGGGTTCAGTCATAGTCAGCCTTTCCACACTCAAATTAACACCATACAGCCCATATTTAAAGTGTATCCCTATGGACTGTGGTGGTCTAGTGGTTAAGATGGACTATGGACTAGAAGGTCCAGGGTTCAAATCCCACCTCTGCCACAGTTGGGTCCATGAGCAAGGCTCTTATCCCACAATTACTTGGATTGTAAGAGTGTATAAATTGTAAGTCGATCTGGATTAGGGTCTGCTAAATGCTGTAAACGTACAGTGTACAAATATCCCAATTTGCTGCTATAATTGCATTGAATCTTATGAGATGTTATCTCACAAGATTTTGGAACGTAACTGTGTGGTTGGACACTGATGTCCAGTGAATCTCAGAGGTGTGTACTTTAATTCAGACTAGGGCTCTGAGCAAGCTGGCACATTCTCTATCAAAGTGGGCGCCCCATTTTTGGGGGAAACTGTTGTAGGAGAGATTTGTTAAAACTTGAAATATTTAGCCCTTATGCAGAAGGACTTACAAGTGATACAGTCCTTCAACTGTTGGTTAGTTGTTATCTTAGATCCAGAGCTGAACCAAGATTTCCTGCCTGGAGGAACAGCAAGAAATGAAAAAGAGGTTCGGCTCAAACACTGATAGCTTGGCAGATGTTTGAGGTGTTTGAACTCTGGACCTTCAGGTTCACAGTTCAGTATCTTAACCGCTTCACCACAGTTTCAGGCATCTACATAAACTCATGCAAGTGTCAATTACAAAGTTACTAACAGTTTAGAAGCCATTCCAAGCCATTCTACTAGCTTCACTACAGCTGAATTTGACTTATGTGCTGTTTAGATACGAGGCTGTGTTTGTTCTGCTATAAGCGTAAGTGTGACTGGAACCGAATCAGTTGGGCCGATAGACTGACTACCGATTACCAACCAGTGGTCGATTGATCGGTGCATCTCTATTTACCAAAATCTGATTGTAACAGGCTTTCTGATTATTTTGTACCTGCTCAGGCACTCAGTTAAATAATGTTCATACATAATATTAAGTAAACCATTCTAATCCAAGCTGGGTCCCACCAGATAACATGTGCTTTGGCAGTCACACTGCTTTACCGGCTACGACGGCTTGGATAAACCACACTTGTGTTCGCTGTTTTATGGCCCTTAGATTGCCAGGCAGTTTACTCTTCAGAAAGGAAATCCAAAGCATTTCGGCTGTGCTGGTGAATACAGTGTGAATTGCTCAGCACTTATAAGCAGACCAGGTAGATGGAGATGTCTATCTGCACTGCAACAGATGCTGCCGCGCTTCACCATGACACAGGAACACCCCACTTCTCACTCACACTCTCTCTCTCTCTCTCTCACACACACACACACACACACACACATACACACACACACACTCTTGCGGATCTCAGCCTCCTCTTTACACTCCTTTAATTATTCCAAAATCCTGCATAATCACAAACTCAAGTCTCCTAGCAAGTGACCTCCCAGGAACCTTAAACACACATCGTCACGTGCACAAGTCCACACACACACACACACACACACACACACACACCGTACCATTAGTGCGAGTAAGGAAGCAGGCATACAAATCAGTAAACAAATACAGCAGTGTTTAGGGTTTTTTTACAGTCCTGCTGCTGGTGTGTGTTTGTAGTACAGCACCAGGGTTGTCATCTGCATCCCAACCAGCCTAATATGATAAAAAACACAAATACGCTTTAAAATCCAGCATGTTTGGCATTGCAAAAAACTTACAGAAATAACCCCAAATTTGCAAAGATAACGTTCCTGGACCCCCAGCAAATTTTGGACAGAAACACAAGGCGCATGAACTCTCTTTCTATTTTATAATACGATAGTAACATATGATATCAATTACATGCAGGATTAATGGATGCAGTAAGTAAAACATTATTTTTTTAAAATCCCCTCTATTTATTGTTATTCTTAACAAATGAATGCTAAAAATGATATATACAAATTACCGGCCACATATTACAGATCACATCTGCAGGACCCGCAAAGTTTCAAATTATAACGCATATTTTAAGTGTTAGGGTCCAGGTCAAAAATACACTAATTCGTGCAGATTCAGAAGCGTGAATATTTAGGGTATTTCTGTATTGTGATGTTTGTGTAAGGTTTAGTAACATTACAAAATACGTCTTAACAACTTGGATTAAAGAAAAGCTAACTACAGTAAAACTATAAAAATATAAATATTTTTTATTTTCTCTAAACGGCTCTGGCTTCTTATTTAATGATGGCTGGAGCTGGGGGGGGGGGGGGTAAAATGTGACATGATTATTTATCCATCTTCAATAAACACATTAATCCTGCTTACTCCCTCATCAATTGGACAATGTGCCATTATGTGAAGCAACATTTCTTAGTCGACTACAGGTACGCATCTTTACATGACTGCATTATTTTCTACGAAGCAGTTTGTTGATCAAAATGGACTTTGATAGAACATTATCATAGTCACAAAGTCTATTTATGCTCCTGTAATGTTAATATAAAGAATATTTTTAGAACAATACTGCATGCAAACGATACAAAAAAGCTCCAGAGATACACTGTGTTCTTCAATTGCCATCACACACACACACACACACACACACACACACACACACACTGTAGAACCCAAATATAAAGATCCCTGATGGAGTAACAACAACATATAAACATATCTTGCTGGCTGCACACAACCATGAGGGAACGAGGCAGCTTAAAAACACAAACTTTTTGAACAAGCAATAATCACAGGAAAAAAAACGAGCAATCCTTAAATCTTTAAGTTTTTAAATCCAGCACGGCAGTCCTGGTAGGAAGTCATCAACACATGGTACAGAAATTTCATGTTCGTTAGTCTTAGCCCCCATCGCTACTATGTGTTCATTAGCATTAGACTTTAGCTTCCTGTTTAATGTTTTGTTTATTAGCCTTATCTTCTTGTGCTACAAGTTGCTTGTTAGAAATATTATCTTTAGCCTCCTGCGCTACCTGTTGTTTGTTAGCATTACCCTTTCGCACGCTGTGACATGTTGTTCATTAGTTTTATAGCCCCTAGGCTACTGAGTTTGTTTTAGATGCATTACTTATTATTGTTAGCATTGTATCCTTGTGTTGTCCTGTTTATCCTACCCCCCAGTGGGTTTGTATATAGCCTGTTAGCATTTGCTCAGCCTTCTGTGTGTTTACTATGTTACTGCTAATGTATTGCTTGTATGTGATTTTCTTTAGTTGTTAGTAGTTTAGTTGCCTGATGGTCCAGGGTTCAAATCCCACCACTGCCACAGTTGGGTTCTTAAACAAGGCCCTTGACTTTGCTTGAATTGTAAGATTATATCAGTTGTAAGTCGCTCTGGATAAGGGCGTCTGCTAAATGTCTTAAATGTAAATGTTAATTTATTATACTCGCAGTTGCTTCGGTTGTACATTGAATGCACTTGGCTGCAAGTGGTTCATCTGTGTGCACACAGATCTGCACACAAATGCACAACCAAGCAATGCTCACGAGCTGGACTTTTTACTAACGGTGACATTCCCAGTCACAAACTTTAGCCGCACAAAAACTGAGCTGTTGTGTAACTTCAGTCACATCAGTAATTTAATCACCACACAGACTGGCACGTCCAGTCCTTAAATTCAGTAAGCTCAGAGCCAGCGGGCTTATCTGCCTCGGCTGTGGTGTAATCAGGAGGTTTCATGCCTTGTTATCAGCTCCAGACTGCAAGGTCACGTATGACACACTGTACAGTTTTCTGGGTGTACGTGCAACCAATGTCCAAAATCCCACCCCAGGAACCCAGTTACGCGCTGTAGGACTTAATCTACAGTGTGTGCAGTAAGACAGTGATCTATAACTGGGGGCTTCAGTTTGCAGACTGCATTACAGCCAGTTAGAATCCATATCTAATAGCAAATTTAAGACAAACATCAATTGACTAAACAAGTCAAACCAGGTGTAGCTCTGTCCTTTTATCATTGATCTCTGATCTAGGGAAATGTATCATGATGAAACACTAGCTGTGTGAAAGCTGTGCGACATTTTTAAATATATATACAGGTGTGTGCCGTTTCACAAGTGCGTTATGTTCTGTGAAACAGGTTGTTGGAAATTTTATTCTCATAAAAACACTCAACTGAAATGCAGATATTTTTATTTTTTTTATTATATAATGTTAATTATGTTTATTACCCAAAAGAGGATGGGTTTCCCTTCTGAGTCTGGTTCCTCTCAAGG
>JAUZSU010158392.1:0-25712 GCA_034780255.1 Parotocinclus maculicauda
GTATTTTGTGTAGAATTTTGAGGAAAGAGATTAATTTAATACAATTTGGAATAAGGCTGTAACGTAACAAAATGTGCAAAAAGTGAAGCGCTGTGAATACTTTCCGGATGCACTGTATCTGTGTGTTGAGTAATTTTGAGGGCACATCAAATTTACACTAGACTGGCTATTTTACATTGTAACAATGTCTGTCTTCAGTGCTGTCTCATGAAAAGATCAAATAAAAAAGTTACAAATGTGCGGGGTGTACTCACTTTTGTAAGATACTGTATGTGTAGCAAGTTGCAAACTAAGTTTGTACGTATATTTGCCTGTTTTATTGTAAATAGTGCTCCTTTGTTTTCCTCCCACTATATTCTAATCTTCCCTTTCTGTCTAAGGTCTCCACAGTACTAAAACAGCTTTAGTTAAGGTTAAAAATCATTCATGGATAGCTGCTGAAGCTGGTTTCTGCAGCATCTTCTTGCTGTGCTTATGTGCTGCATGAGCTTAGCATTGTTGGCACTTCCTTGGACTGGTTTTCATTATACCTAACAGACAGCAAATAGTTTATTTCACATCGTGGCCACACCTCCACCTTGCATGATCATGTAAAAGTATAGAATGTACATGTGATGTGCCTGTAAGTTGTCCGTGTGTTTTTGTTAAAGCAAATGTATATGTAAACAGTCCTTGTTGATGAAGGTGATGGCCTGTGGAGAGAAGCTGTGGAGGTGGTGGCTGGTCCCAGTCTTTAGGGTTCTCATTCTCCACAGGGATGGAAGCTGACGGAAAATGGGTGTCCGGGATGAGAGGAATCAGCCATTATCTTTTTTGCCCTTTTCTTATCCTTAGGACATACAGCTTTTCAAGGCTGGGTTGCTTAATGTCCCGTCATCCAAAGTTTGTGGCTTTGGTAATCAGGAATTTTTCAGACTTGCTCCTCAACTGTGGAACTCAATCCCAATTACAGTCAAACATCTCCTTCCCATCTCATATTTAAATCTAATCTTAAGACTCACTTCTTTGTCTAGTTATAACCTACTGCACACTACTGGGTTAATTTACCATATAAAAGTTACACCTGTATTGTTTGTGTGTTAAACACACTATGTACTACCAATTGTAAGCCTCTTTAGGTTTCAGAAAAGTGCTATATAAAAATAAAATACTGTTATTATCATTAAAGCAGAAAATGCTAATTAGGGGCAGAATCTCCAACTTGACTCCAGCTGAGTGGGTTTATAGAGGAAGCGAGATGCTGCAACCACAAGTAATTCCTGTTATTCTCTTTTATGATTTGCTTTTTACACAAAACTAATGTAGTTCACTAAAATAATATAAGCACTGAGCTCCCACACAACATGTATTCTCCAAGCTAACCACTGCACCACTGTGCTGCCCACATGACTTAGCAAGGCTTTATTACTTTGTTAATACTTTTGGTAGTATTAAAGTTAAGGAGAAGACATAGTTGGTTTAGCATTGCTAGGGTGTAGTTGGAATAAATAAAAATTGTCAATCATTAAAAATACAGAATTTCGACTTAATTTGCAAAGAAATTAAACTGTTTTATAAAATAATATCATATGGTAACACCTATAAATTTTTTCCTGTTAGTTATTTTTAAAGAATTTACATTGTAGCTTTGTTGTTAAGCATATGTACATAAATAAGATTTACAATCACCTGCCACTGAAACCAATATAAGCCATTATGAAACCAAGAAAGGTGAACATTTGTAGATCCTTCTCAAGAGTTTACAGAGAATGATCAGAAAAAAGTGGCTTTGGGTGAAAATGCATTGTTGATGCCAGGGGTCGGAGGAGAACTGCCAGAATAATTTAAGTTTAAAAGGCAACAGTAATTCAAATATCTGCATCTCTGAACACACAACACGTTGAACCTTGAAGCAGAATGGCAACAGCAGCTAAAGATCACGAGTGTCACTCCTAACAACAGGCAACTGAGGCTACAATTGGCAAAGGTTCACCAAAAAACAGAAGATTGGCAAAAAATTGCCTGATCTGTCCAATTTCTGCTGAAACATTCAGATGGTAGGGTCAGAATGTGGCATAAACAACATGAAAGCATGGATCCATCTTCTTTTGATATACAACGGTTCATGTGGTGACCCCCTTAATATCAACTGGGTATTGTTTAAGCACCTCAGCCTACCTGAGTATGGTTTCTTGAGCATAATAATGGTTTACTGTACTAAATTTGCCTCCAGTCACCCAATTTCAATCTAATAGAGCACCTTTGTGGACGTGATGGAACAGGAAATTCATCATCAGGTCAATACGGACCAAAAGGAACTGGGAGGGATGTCCCCAGCACCTTGTTGAACCTATGCCATAAACAACTAAGGCAGTTCTGGAGGGAGGGGGTCCAACCAGGTACTAGCAATTTGTACCATAAAGTGGCCGCTGAGTGTAGGTGCAATGCTGCAATGGCAACAGTGTTTCTGTAATAACCTCTGCCACCAGAGGTCGCTGCTGTGCAGTATTTTGTGAAATGACTTCTTAAGAATCGCCTATCCTTAATAATTTACAATTCAAATATATCCAAATGTTTTAAATCATATTTCTCTTAGGCTCATTAACTGAGCAAGACCAGATATGCCACGTGACGGCGTAGCGCAATACTAATAAGCAAACACTGTTCTTCATAAGACAACAATGGAAAATATACTCTCAAATTGTTTTGCTCCAATATCCAATATCTTTTTTTATTAAAGGACAACATGTTAACAGATGGTTAAAGCCAAGTAGGTTGTCATCTAATTTTTTTAATGTAACATCTACAGGATACAAAATTTGATTTTGGATGTTTGAGCATTTGATTAAATCATTAACAAGTCAGTCAATAAACCTTACAAGACATTCGATCTTATAAAATAAACACTAGTGGATCATTTGGAAAGGTGCTCACTATATCATACTCCATATTTCACTGATGTCCATGTTTTTAACTTACAGAAATGTTCATATAAAAAAGGGTGATCAAACAGTACTTAACATTTGACTGTAATAAAATCTGTAGCTCAGCCTCATTGACATTTCTGGTGTCAATGAGGCTGGTGTATGAAAACAGATCAGCAAGTTTACAGTAAACTTAAACTATTCAGACAGATTAGAGCAGTGATAGCTCAGTGGTTAGGACTCTGGGAAAGCTTGAGTATTCTAACAAACTTAAATTTAGCAGTTTTGGTCCTACGCTGACCCCAGCTTGGTTAGCCGAGTTGTGCAAATGGAACAGAAAATCGTACTGTACTCTTGATGTATACAACATTCAGCCAAAACTTTTAAACTGCCTGCCTAATATTGTGTAGTTCCCCCATGTGCTGCCTAGGCTCTGACCCGTTAAAACATGGCTTGGACTTGTTTGTTGAGCAGTTTGAGACATGGGGAACTCCCTGTCTTGTTTCTCACACCATTTGGAACCAGTTTTGTAGTGCAAGAGAGTGCATAATCCTGCTGAAATACTGTTTCCATGAAGGGTTGCACTTGGTCTGCAACAGTGTTGGTAAATGTCAAATTAAGCTCCATCTGAATGACAGAACACAAGTTTCAGTTCCAGGCTTCTCTGTAGAACATTGTTATTCAGTGCTTTTATTGATTGTACAATGTTGTGTTCACTGTATTAGCAGTGGTATAATAACCATATATAACAATGTCTACTGGGCCCAAAAAGTTGGATCAAATACTTCTTCCTCATTGCTCTTTATTTCAATATTTGTCAGCTTAATCATATCTTAGCATTTTCACCCTCTTTCTCTTTCGAAAAATGAGTGCCATTGGCTGCAGAAATAAAAAAAAAAATTATATGGTCATTATACCATTGGTAAAACAACGGTATATCTAAACAAATGGTACAGTACTTTGTACTTTGTGTATGTCACATAAACATCAAAAGAGTCAGGGAACAAACAGAAAGCATGTATGATGTCAGAAACAGACATGTCAGGTGTGAGTGTACACATGCATAAATTATACTCTCATACTGGACAAACTAGTATTAGTGTCAGCCTCTACATACCCTGGGTTGGCTTCTTAAAAAGTAGGTAAGACATGACAACACAATCAAGCACATTTTCTTTATTACAAAACACTGCAGAAAACTGTTAATTAAGTACAGATCATTTCCAAAGGATTTGCCGACATAATTTACACCAGGTCTGGTTAAGAAAATGGACCCCAAATAATGTTATCAAAAGAAATTAGGTCACATGTTTTAAATATAAAACCAACATACAAGATCTCTTGTACCAAATCCCAGCCCGTTTCAGCTAACTTCACAGATATAAAGAAATAAAGCAGGATTAAGACATTACAAAAAACATGTTCTGAATAATTAACGATCAACACTGTCTGCTCTAACAGCATGACAACATTATAAAGATATTGGAAGAGAAAATGTTTAATCTAACGCTCATTGCCATTTATGGTTGATCCTAATGCTGTGGTGCTTTGGGAAAAGTCAGGTTCAGACTGATATATACAGTACCGTACAAAAGTTTTAGTCCACCATTAGATTTTTTGTTTTAGTAATGGTGTACTGTCCATATATCATTATTGCTCAATTTCTTAATTAAAATAAAAACAGAACTCTGGTTCAGAAATAATGGTTTCTGAAAACCTGTTTTTTTTTATTCTTTACTGCTACCCTTGCTAAAAGACAATTCCTGATCAAAATTTTTCGGACTGTAAGAGGGCCAACTTTGCCCTCATAGAACAAGTGAAAGGGTAGGTTACACTAAATATTTGCCACTGAAGCCCATAAAGGCTTACTTTTTTTCTTTTTAATACATTCTGCATACAAGTGTTCTGCATTTTCTAGTTGTACTCTTAAAAAAAATGACTAATTATATATGGCCAGTGTGCCATTGTTAATACAACAAATCTAATGATGGTCTTTAGTCTTTTGCACAGTAAGTGTAGGTGTATAGGGTTCATAACACATACCAGGATATAAAAAAGACTGACAGTTTGACCCATATTGTTTCCCAAACTACGTTCTCGTGTGTTTAGAATTATGAAATCCTCTTTATGCATGATATAAAGGTGCCATTTCAGATTAAAAACACCTGAACATGTTTGTAGTTGAAAACAGCCCAGAGCTATGCAGGATTCACAAAGCTCTCCATTTGCAACAAGTGAAGGCAGACCTCGTTTTCAGTTTGTTCCACTGCAGCATGAAGAGCTAAGAAATTACACCCACCCCCAGCCAGTTTCCACTAACACGAAGATGCATCAGCAGTCATTTAAATCATCCCGTGAATCGCAGAGTGCCTAAGATAGCTGGCATAATCTGGTTTTGCCACTCATCTAGACTTCCCAGGAACATCAGTGCAAAGTCGTTAGTGGGCTAGGATTTCATCTATTTCCTCAAAGAGCTCCTGGAGATAGGACACCGTAAATCTAACAGCAGTTACATTAGCTCAAGGTTCACACTACTGCTGAGAGTCCTGCATGTACAAACCCATTGGTCATCGTTGCATTTTGCAAACTGAAAATTCCACTGAGTGCACTGCGCTGAGGCTATTTACGAACAATAATATCAAGCTATGAATAAAAGGCAACATGGTATAACAGCTAGTGGATCAATAAAATAGTTAATGACTTGATGTACTGGGTGTTGTACTACTTCAAACTAATCCATAAAACTGTAAATATCGTCATTATGTGCATACAATTCATACTGACATCTTAGAGTCTTAAGGCAGTTATTGGTCAATAAGCATTCTGCAAACCCTTTAAACAAGGGTATTTAAGCCCTAAGCTCTTCTCCTAAAAATCTGTATTCTCTCAGTAAGGGAACCATGTCAGAGTCAAGAATAGATGGTTGTGTGTTAGCAATGTAGCCATGTGGATCTGATCATACATGAGTATCACAAAACCTTAGCGAAAATGGATGTAAGAGAAACTACATTCCTTCAGCATAAAAAAAACAGTAATTTCATGTTTGTCTTGTCAAAAGGCAGTTAAGGTTTAAGTGCAATGACTGAAGTTTCTTTACAGTAAGGCATTTTAAATGATTATTGATTTGAGCAACCCTTTCCTTACGTTTGAGGTAAACAGGATTTGGTTTCTTTCTCAGTTCATGGAAGCATGGTGTGTGTATTGTTTAATCTAGCTGCTCATACTTTAAATGTGGTGCATAGAGATTAAGATGAATAACAAAGCTATACATAACAGTATAAACAACTGCTTTTCATTATGCAAGGTCTCAAGTGATTCGTTCTTCATCATCTGTGCATTATGATATACAGGCAAACATGGCTGAGGTAATGTTAAAGGCCAAGTGGTCTGATACAGCAATAAAAAGGTTTCTTTTTAGAACACAAAGTATACAGTTAGAATATTACACAGATGATGTATATAGTCCCAGTTGAAGATCCCTTCTAATGCTTTTGTTTATTTCATTCATAGTCTTTACTTTAGAAGTGAAGCACAGTTTGGACCTATTCCAGTTTACACACATCACTCAGATGTACAGTAGTGTGCAAAAATCTTAGGCCACCAATAGATTTGATTATTTACAATTGTCTTAGCAATGGTATAGTGGCCATATATACTGCTCGCAAAAATCAGCAGATATTTCAAAATGAAATAATTTTAGCAGTGTATAATTATTTATCAGTCTATTTATTATAATACAACATGAACACAGAAAATCTGTATATGGCATCAAAAAAACCCCTGAAAAACAGCTTCTATAGGACGCCAAGTTAACCCTTCTGTAATATAACGAAGCATGATCAGAAAAGGTCTTTTTGGAAGCCATTACCGTTTAGACAGGTAACAGGGTGAAAAGGCTATGATATGCTAAAGTTAAAAAAGACTGGACTAAAGATCAGTGGAAGGGTATTAAGTGAAAAATTTGACCATAAGAATTTTATATATGGTCATTATACTATGCAAATCTAATGGTGGCCTAAGACTTTTGCACAGTAATGCATACAAAAAACAAAACAAAAAATATGTTTGGTTACAAAAATTTAAAATTTGGTCTTGTGAGGATTAATTACACTTCCTTTAACACTGCAGTCACATTGAACATCATTAAACATCTTTTGTTAAATCCATATTTGTTAACAGTTCATGTTTAAGCAGCTAGTAAAATGTTTTACAGGCAACACTATACAGAAGAAAAAAACAACAACAAACAAACAAAAAAAAACCCTCTCACACATGCACTTTTAACTGGGTATTGACCAGCAAGTTGCTGGATAGGGTTTGTGTGTAAACACAACTCTGAAGCCAAAAGGCAGCGTAAACTGAAGAGCATTTCATCAGGTGAAGCCCTACAAGAATTGCTGGGTAATTGCCAAGCATTGTTAAAACTCACTAGTATCCGCTAAGATCCTAATCAAAGTAAAGCTTTAAGAGGACAACAATCACAAGATGGGCTTGAGGATAAAGCATACCAATATAGGAACACAGTGACTTAAAATACTTATAGCTGCATTGATGCTATCAGCCTATTATCAGTCAACATTTTACTATTTTGTATTTTAAACTCTGAAAAGATTGAACAAAGATTCTCTCTATTTCTGAAAACACATAAAAACATTTCCCATATAACTTGACAGAATTTGTATGGGATGTACACTCACTGATCATTTTTAGGTACACCTCCTTGTTTCTACACTATTCATTCATTTATTATCTTCCCGCTTATTCCAAATGAGGTTGTGGGAAAGTCGGTGCATACCCCTCAACTCTGGGCGCAAGGGCAGAACCAACCCTAGACGAGGCACCAATCCATCATAGATTCATGCAGACTCCATACAGAAAGGACCCAGGCCGCTCCACCCTGAGATCTTCAACCCAAGACCTTCATGCTGTGGGGCAGCAGTGCTACACTAGTTTCTACACTAATTGTCCATTTTATCAGTGTTCAGGTGTGTAAGTGTACGTTATGCTAGTGTGAGTGGATCAGCCGCAGTAGTGTAACTGTTGGACTGAATATAGTCCACCAACCAGCAAGCTGTGAGCACTGAAGAAGAATTAAGATGATGACTAACAAACTGTACAACAGTAGGTAAGCGACTGCTGCAGACATTACATTTATGTCATTTAGCAGACATTTGGTAGCTTGGCAGAGGTGGAATTTGAACCCTGTACCTTCTGGTCCATAGACCAATACATAACCGCTAAGTCACCACTGTCCCAAAACGTGTACAATGCACAGAAATATGGTAAATGTATGTAATAGAGTGCACAGAGAGTGAACACGGTATTTAAAAACTCCAGCAGAACCGCTGTGTTCAATCAATTCATACCATAATATACCACCACCACCACATCAGTGCTGAGAATGACCCACAACCCAAATAGTACCTGATCTATGGTAGTCCTGACCATTAGAGAACAGAGTAACGGGGACTCACGTAGTATGTAAAGAAACAGATGGACTGCAGTCTGTAATTGTAGAACTAAAAAATACTACATGGTGAGCTGAAAATGGACGAGTGTACAAACAAGAAAATGTAGCTAATAAAGTGATCGTTGAGTGTGTATATCACATTTTATAAAGGTAAAACACGGCCTAATTTTTCAAGGCTCCTTACAAAAAAGTTTCAGACTTAAAGCAAACAGGCTTCTTCTGTAAAAGTGAATTCCACACAGGCCCAAATAAGACTAACGAAGAACAGGAGAAAGGTCTACATAGCAGAACGATTCAAAGATCAACAGTGTTGTTGCCCATTCATGCCTATATCAAAGTATTTATATGAATGGTATGGTATATAATTCGTAATCATTCACGAGCCAATAATTCATTAATCATATCAATAACGCAACATTCAAGTAAAAAGACATGGTAAATAAAACAAGTTTTTGAATTTGAAGCACCAACTTCCATTTTATGTGGGATCGGTACACCTCTTGTGCATAACAGGTCTGTTGTGAAACAGTTCACCACTCTATTATTTTATTACCATGTTAAGATACCTAAATGACATAATGCCGACACAGTATCAGTAAATGCAACTCTATTATCCAGGATTTGAGTATGAAAGTGATGATGTATGAACAAAGCTACTCAGGACGAGCTATTCCAGCACTTTGATAGGTGCAGACATTTAGAGTGCAAATCTTTAACAAGAAAATAAACATTTGCCTCTAAATATAAGACCCTAAACAGCAGGCATTTTCAAAATATTGGTTATTGCTATAGAATTTTTGTCATTATTCACACTTCACCTAAGCAGCTGCTGGTAAATACACTACCACTTTTTCACAAAGACGAAGTGGAAAGGCCATGAAGGTTGGTCTTCAAAAGTCTTTACCCCCTATAAGTGCTGAACCCCCAATTAGACTGGTTCAGGATCGGAAAACATGAACAGCGCGAACCACATACTGTCTGCAGATGGGGCATTCACTCATGCGCTTGCCACACTTGGTGCATGTGACCATATGTCCACATTCCAGAAGCACACAGTCAATTGGTGAGTCCATGCAGATTTTACAAAGGTTTTCCTCCATGTTCACTGCAGTTGTGGCATCTGTTCAATATGGAAGGGAATGCACAAAATTAAACATGTTTTATTAGATATTATGTAGAAATTCATGTTTGTTTTAGTAGCTGTTTACTGCATGCCAAAGTTAAAACAGTTTCCAACATAGAGAGCAGTAGAAAATGTCAAACTGGGCTTGCTGGAAACAGCATACTGAAAATAGAATTTTTAAGTGGATGCTTGATTAATTGTCTAAATACACAAAGTAACCAAGTAATTTAAACTAAGGATATGTAAATGATTAATGACTATGCTGCGCTATAAAAATGCTCTCAGGGGCTACTTTTGGGTAGTCTCTTGATAGAGATTATTTACTGTAAGACACATTTGCCCACAGATGTTGCAGCTAGGCCTGTAGATGCTTCACACTCGAAGGTTTCTAAAGCTGGAGTCCCATAAATGCTCGATTGGAGATAATTCTGGCACCCAGACAGAGCAAATAAGTGTGCAATCTGGTTGAGACAATTGAATTGCCTGGACACTAAAAACGATACGATTCCGGAACATAGCAGCCCAGGTTTCTCGTTCATGACACCACTGCAAACAAAGGCGATTTGGACGACTGTCAATTCCAGGACATGTAATGGGCTGACAACAAATTACCTTCTGCTAAGCACCTGGAAATCATCTAACAAAAGACAAGGGTGTGTAGATTAAATGTTCCTCTCTATTGGTGGACTGTCTGGGCCATTCAGAGCCTGTTCACCTCCTAACAGCTATGTCTGAACGGTCTAGATAGCGAGCAAATATATATATATAAAAAAAAAAGTCAAACAGGGTAAAATCTAACAGATTCAACGTTCTATCACCATGAGACAGGGTAGCTTCTGAGACCCCTTTGATGGGATAACAGGGAAAACACTTTTATACCTCTAGTGGCAAGATCCAGTGTCCAATCAGAACACACATGGCAAGTTTTTGCAGCAATCCAACATTTTTGTCTGGGTGCAGTATTTTTTGTAGATTAAGTATATTGTAGATTTTACTGTGGGTGTTTTCTATATCTATCGAACAGTCTGTATAGATAAAAATTTAATTAACATTCCAAAAAAAAGTATTGAAATGAGACTTACCTTCATCATCATTAGAAACTGTAAAAGATGAAAACAAAGCATTATTAAAGTAATCGGCTTAAATTATCTTCAATACACTTAATGCCCCAGTCATCAAGCAGTAATGCTGGGACTTGAATGAGAATGCAATTATCTTAATTACTGACCACACCAAGTTGGATAAGAAAAAAACAACAAAAACAAATAAATGTCTGCCTCTTTCATTTTTAGGACATTTCCTTTATTAGCTTATAATGTAAAGGAAATTCTGATGATATATTTGCAGTGCAGCTCAAGTCATGTCTCAATGTTATGCTACCTAACTACCGAACAAGATGTACCCAGAATGCCATTTGGCGATGATGTTCAACAACGGTATTTAATAGCATTACAACATAACTGTAATAGCAGTGAACAATATTATATAGTTTTCTACCTATTGAAGCATGATCAATGATGTTTCTGCTGTGCTGTTGTCTATGAAAATTCATACCGAACAGAGAATTAAAGATGGTATATTTTGTCTTGGTCCTCCCAACGTTTCTTATGTATAATGTTTAAGTAGCTTTTCCTTGTCACTGTGATTCGAGGCTTGCCCAATTTAAGATTGGCCTTAGATAATATAGATAAGATCATATAAAATTTTAAAGTTGTTAGACAATACTCCACTGTAAAAAGCACTTTAAAAATAAATCTGACTTTTGACTTTGAATACTGCATAGACTGATATATTGCCCAGCACTAAAAATCCAACTGTGAGTACGTTTTATGTAATGCTCTCTCGCATTATCTTCACCATTGTATCAACTCATGATTACATTGCAGTGCCCTTAACGTCATCATATTCAGATTATTTTTTCTCCCCAGCCAAATGCTTGTGTACATGACTCACCTAGGTTCTGCAGGTCTTTCTTGTCATGGTAGAGGCGTGTGACCCGTTCCATTAATTCCCATTTCTCACAGCAGCCCTTATAGTTGACAAAGTTTCTGGCCAGGATTTCCTTCAACTGGCGCACACTCAAAGCCTCAATGTCCTCTACTGACGTCAGGTCCGACAAAGATGCTCGCCGACCTGAGGGCATGGCCTCCTCAGAGTCTGATGACTGGGGTTAGGGTGAAAAAGGGAACAAAGGTTATATGAGCATTCTTTTTGTTCAATAGGCATTACATTTATATGTGTGTGACAGACACACAGACTGTCCTCCAGCCTGCATTTCACTCATTTTTATCAAAATATGAAACACTAAACTAAAGTCTTGACACATGGAATTTTGAGGGTTAATGCAATGCTTGTAATTTTTTTTATGATACATGTATGAAATGAGTATAAAGAAATACAACCTGGCCTAAACTATTTACAGTCCACAAGTACACGGAGTCTTACTTCAGTCAGCAAAGGTGAATACCCAGAACACTGTTAGTAACAGCTACTGGCAAAGGTCATGATTTTGGGGTTAAATTGGAAGCATGTGACAGGTCCTTAGTGTTTGCATCCAGTAACATAACCTTCATTCTACGAACAAATCTTCTTATCTTCTCACCCAATCATGACAGACTGCGAGTCTGAGGTAACTTTTGTTATAGCCTCCATATTAATGTAGCACAGCCCATATGAAAGCATGGGGCAGTGTGTGTGTGTGTGTGTGTTCCCTCATTGCTGGAGGCCAAAATATGTCTTGCCATCATTGATGAGGTTATGAATGGAAGCCATAGAGTATGATCTCAGAGTTAACTGCTGCAGCATATGTCATGCCCTAAGGATGGTCCCAGATCATAAATTACTCAACGAAGTCGACTTAAAATTGAGGAATAACCTAGATGCCAATTGGTTTAATTGTTGCTTAGTTGGTGACATCATCATGCATGTTTATAGGGCAGACCTTGAATGCCCTGACATGTAGACATCACTACACTACACTATTTACATTTTTGTAACTATATCTTATATCCCTATATGTTGTTATATCTTTTCATGGGACAGGACTAAAGATAAAATGTAAAATAGTCAGTCTACAGCTTGTATATCAGTGTAAATTTGCTGTACCCTCGAAATAACTCAACACACAGTCATTAATGTCTAAACCACTGCCACAAACAGTGAGTACATGCGCAAGTGAAAATGGCCAAATTGCACCAATTAGCTCCACATAAAGATGGCCTAGTTGTATTTGTTTGTAAAACCTATGCAAATGTAGAACTTAAATCCTATTCGTAATAGCCTCAACCCTTGTGTCGTGGATTCCACAGGATGTTGGAAACATTCCTTTGAGTTTCTATTCCGGGACTGTAGTGGCTTAGCGGTCAAATAATGTCCATGGTTCAAATCCCAAGCTTGTTGTTCCTAGAGCAAGACCCTTAACCTAAAACTGCCTGGACTGTAAGGCTGTATCATTTGTCAGTCGTTCTGGATAAAGGCAACAGCAAAATATTAAAATGTAAAAGGTAGATATGACAATTCCTGCAGATTTTTCAGGATCACATTCATGCACATTACCCCAAAGGTGTTCTATTAGATTCAGACCCATTGATTCATGAAGTTGGCAACAAATCCTGAATGCTGAATCTGCAAAAATGATGATTCCCTAGGACAACGTTGTAGGTATGCTTAATGGGAAATACCAGGACTGGCACACAAGTTGCGACATTGTTAATAAAGGAGGAACACACAAAGCAAAGCTCAATAAGACACTGATAAAGATTTGAGTCAGAGACTGCAGCAAAGCAGTCTTCTCTACCCTCAGGCTATATACTCTAAATGTAAACACAGTGGCTGAAAGGGGATCTACCATCTACCCATACTATTGTGAACCACACTAACATTGCACATAATCCAATGACAGAGTTAATCTCTTTTGGTCTTCCACATTCCGCTGGAACAATCACTAGCAGTTGTATTAGTCATGCAATGACTGCAGACACTTTAAAAAACATACTGCAACTACCATGTGATTCAGTAGCTTCAAAAGACTGGAAAAGCAGAAGGAGTAGAAAAGCCAGAAAGTCCAGCTTTGTGTTGTCATGCACAGAAACAAACAACAGGACATCGATTCAAAAGCTAAGTCGAAAGGTTCAGACGTATTATACAGAACAATACTCTGCCCATGCCGTTAAAAGTCTGGGATTCAACTGATGTGTGTTTATTTTCACAACATAATCAATCAAACTGTACCATAAGTTCCAGGGAGCCTATTTCAATAAGCAAAAAGAGGTAAAACCCTCACTTTAAATATGTATTTTGGCCCACGCGTTCACTTAACTACTGAAGGTCAGCGCTTTAGAAACAACACTGTACAACTGAAAGTAATAAGAAGCCATTATGTGTATACATAATATATGCTGAGGGATGATCAGAGCTAACTCCACCAAAGCCCAGAGCTAGACAGCAGTGACTACTGAAAATGCGCAAGGAAAAGCCTGGATGGAAAAAGTTTTTTTAAAAATTGAGAAATATAACTAAAGAGTTTGACGATAGACAAAGTAGAACATATAGAATATTATTAAAAGTCGAAATGCAAACATAGGAAATGGAAAAGGTTTTCAGAATAAACGAGGACACATCAAGCTGTAAGTCGTATGATTCTGTTTCACCTGATCAGACTTCTTTAATAGTCGATCTGACTGAATGTGAGCATGACTGCTAAATGTATAATGTACCTAATTAAGCGGATAAGAAAAAAATAAAAATAATAATAATGCAGAGGTGGGATGTATTAAAGCAAAAAAAAAAGACAGGTTTAATTTCTAAAAGTTTTTTAAACTAGATAAAATATTACATTAAACATTACAAGAAAACATTTTATCTTTTTTTCAGAAAGAGATTAACATGTATTTCTTATAGCTCCTCTAGCTAATCTTTACCAGGGGTGCCAATAATTGTGACAGGAACTGTAATCAGAACATGACTCAGGCCTGTTTGTCAATCATTCACCAGCTTTAAATATCTCATCATTTTTTAAAAGGATGTCCACTTGCTGTGTTTCAGGTCGATTATAATTTTTAATTTAGGATTCTATTTTTAAATCGCACGATAACACAGTAGACAAATATGCAAATCCATAAAATACAATGTGTAATTTGTATTTTTATCTAGGTCACTGGTTTGTCAGATTTCCTCTTTCAATACTTACAACCGCACATTTTCTTGTACACATGTACACACACAAAAATGTAGTTTAGCCAGCTGCGATTGACCTAGCCAGATAAATTCCATTTAACTGTGACAGTGGAAATAAAAAATGTTTTTCTTTATTTTTAGAACACGATATTTTAAGAATAAGGACTCCCTACAAGATAAATTGTTAAATATTTAAGCATATATGAAGAACATAAGAACAAGTTAATCAAATATACAGTCTTGCCTTATATTGGTTAGAAGTTTCACTAAACAAAGAGTAAGTCTACAATAAGGCTACCTGGCATTCCTGCTCGTCCTGATGCTCTGTCTCCACCTCTATATCACCTGGCTCCTCTGCCAATGACACAATCTAAAGATCAAAAGTCATACATCCATAATCAGCCATGTGCTCACACATCTCGTTCCAGCATATGTTCATTAATATAAATACTCTTCTTAAAGACTAGGGTTTAAGTTACTGTAATTTTTTTTTAAAACCTGCCACTACATGCTATTTTCTGATGCTAGCATCATGTATGCAAGTCTTTATTCTGACCAGATACTGACCAAAGTGCCTCTGTTTCCTGAAGCCACGTTGGGCAGCACTTTGTTTTCCATTTCTTATATAAATACAAGAGTACTATTTACCATTCATTGTTTGCAAGAGCAGCTTGTCACTGCTACAGGGAAAGGGTTGCTCTGGTCATGAGGGAATGCCTAAGCAATTGCACAGGGTGCAAGGCAGGAACAACACAAACAGGGTGCCTGGATGACCAGGACCATAAGATGATACTAATCAGGAAGGCCACAGACAAATTTGAAGGGCATGTAGCAACAATCTCACAAGCTTTACACAAAGCTGTCCTGTATGGCAGATCAGCAATTTGGAAAAAATGAACTCCAATGAGTATGTTTGGTGTGTAGCAAACACTGTACCAAACCTAAAATACACCATAAGTACCATTGTTTTATGGGGTGTTTCTCTTCAGTAGGAACTGTCAACTGTTTCCTTTTTTAAGTCATTACTTTAATGTTGTAAGGCAAAATGTTTAAATAAAGTCTGAGAAATATATTGTTGTTGCGAGTTCTAATTTTAGGTTGTAAGACAAAACAGTTCCCTTTTCAAAAAGTTGTGAAGGTTTTCTATAGGAACGTTGTAGAAAGTTGTCATTCAGGATGCACAGGGCATTTCTAACTCCTAGTTCATTTTTTAACTCCTCCATTTGTCTGTAGGTTTGCAGTGTTCGCTTCCCCATGTAGGATTCTGGCTGTTGCAGTACCTCAAAATAATGTAATAAGTGGTTGCCAGCTCTTTAAGAGACAATGGGACTTCTGGTAGGGTTTAAACAGAGCAAAGGGTGACAGATCTGTGGAGTATTGCACGATATTCTATCATCATATGATGTTGACATGGACTGGACTATAGATAATGTCCCGCCTATAGTATTGTTGCTCCTGTCGTAATTTGTTGTGGGTTTAGGTCCTCCATCCTGTATGTTATGTAGTTCCTTATAGCACTCCAGCTTCTTGTTATAAGGCATGTATTTTGTATGCAAAAGGCTAAGGGGTTTAAGGTCCCCGCCAAGTGCTGCAGCTCTATGTATGTCAGTAAACTGCTAAAATGCCACGGAATAATTCAATTATCATTCTACAATTTTGTAGTATGTATTCTAAGAGGTTCGAAGTCCTATATAATTTGGGTGCTTCCAGGTATCTGATTTTTTTTTTTACACATTTCACTTTTGCATCTCCTTCAGTCTCAGTTTTTGGCATTTTGGTTTCTTTTAACAATCTATTTTGTGTTCATATTCTTGGCAGTTGCAGTATGTTCTTACATTATCTCCCTGACCTTGTCCACATGTCTGGCAGTTAAAACATCTTATCAGGTTCATGACTTATAATACTTCTCGTACTCTTATATACAGGAGGCTATTAGGGATTTACATTAAATTACAAAACTTATACTGAGCCACTTGTTTTAGGGAACATGGCTTTGGGTTATCTACCACGAGCGTCTTCACTGTTCAGCTAGACAAATAAGGGATGCATTTACTATGTACTCCGTTTAGGGTAGTATTCTCTTCAAATAATACAACTCTAGTTTATGTTTTACATTACTGTCAATTCAAGTGGCTTAAATGACAACACTTGACAAGTCTGAAATGAACAGCAATCCCACAACCTAGATACGGTCAGTTTCATTATAATCTTTAATCAGTATGCATTATGAACACTGATGAGAAGGCATGGCTACAGAGCCACCATTGGCAATGTGCTACCTATTGATTTGTTGTTTTTGCTAAATTTATAGTTAATAAGTTAATAATAGTAGCATTTACACATTTTTGTCTAGATGTAAACAAGCTATGGACTAACAATGGTCCAGATGAATAAACGCTAGTCAGCAGGAGCTATACTTGAATTACCTTGTTTGTTTAATTAGTCTCCTTCAAATACTGACAGGTTGAATTAAGTGTTGCTCCAGCCTGGCTGGAATGTCAACCTGCAGTCACGCTGACCCTTTGCATATAAGGTTCCATACTACCTCTCTCTTTTTGCTTCTGGCTGGCTATTGGTGTCTCATTTCACATGTGATATTTTATACCAAACAGGACAGTGGACCAATGACATAATTCAAGGCATAGTAACAAAACAAGCATTTCCCTCTATTAAATAAAGAAAGTTTGAGTGATAGTCAAATATATTCAAACTACAATTGAAAACTTATTACACCGAGCTATTAACACAAAACACAAACATAAAGAAAAGTTCTCAGATGGAATCTCCAACACTCCACTGATGGCTTAATCCTAGGCAGCTGGTTTACTGCACTGTAAGTATATAGTGGAGTCACACAATTAGTTTTGCTGTACTCTGAATTCAGAATCCATGTGTATGTTATATAATCAGCTGGACACTAGGGGTGTGTGACATGTTTCATCCAAGGCAATATCTTAAATATCTTATCTGGTTGTTTTACACATCTTGCTGATTTAACAAATGTGCAAGCCGACATTATCAAGTCTGTCTCTCGCATTGCAAAAATGGTCAAAACCACTTCTTTAGAGGTCACTGCATGAAGTAACCAAGTAGGACAGATTACAGTGCATGTGCAATAAAGTGTGTTCAAGCGTCACAAATCAAGCTAGCATTCTACCCAAAAGCGCATGCCTAAAGTTCTAAAAGAGTGAACAATTCAAGTTATTTAGGTAGCGTTCAAATACCATTTAGAGGAGTTCAAATACCATTTAGAGGAGTTCAAATACCTTTTAGATGAGTTCAAATACCTTTTAGATGAGTTCAAATACCTTTTGAAGACTTTCAAACCACGTTCTTTACTGCCAAAGTATCGTCTAATTACGGTCATCAGCCAAACTACAGAAAGTTCTGGGATATAATTTTTTCAATAACGCACACCTACAGGACACTACACTGCACACCAAATTTTCCATTTGAGTTTTTTTTAGCAAATGCACATTTTTTAATATTTTTTTTTCTGTTTCTAATAATAGTGCTGATTTACTTTAACCCTCTTTTCTTCTTACCTGTTCATCCTCTGCTGTCTGTGATTGTGTAGGCAGGTCCGTCCTGACACCACCGATAGGTGTGGGTGACTCCGTGACTGGGCGAGCTCCAGAGGAACGATCTCCTTGCAGAGGTGTGTGTGCATGAGTCTCGCTAGGTGTGGATGCACTAGAAGTAGGTGTCTGTTGCCCGAGGACCAGGTCTACGAGTTCCTCTTTCTCTCTGCACATTTGTGTGGAGACTTCGTGCAAATGCAGGTAATCCCGCAGGTCCTTAACTTTTAACTTCATCAGCTCTGTACGCTCAAACATGGTGCCATGAAAGCGCTGACATGTCTGACACAGCCGCGGATAAGGTTCGGACTGGACAAAGCAGCGACTGCAGTAGCTCTTTTTGCAGTCTACACATATATGCTGTAAAGAATTGAGAAACAACATGATGGTCAGAATTGGGTGACAGTATATATCAACATAAACTGCTTTATACAAGATCAATTAATGTGCAGTCTAGAAAACAATTAGACCACAGATCATTTCCATTGTAATATGAGCTGTAAACCAGTGATAAATTCTAGTTTTACACTGACAGCCACTCTTCTCATATAACTCATGTGTAAGAAGTTCCATCTTAACTCTTTCAGTCCTGAATTTATTTTAATTAAACTAAAATTATTTACGTGCACTAAGATTGTTTAAAGGGTCAAAATATTTAATATTTTTTGTTCAGCAGGCAAAAAATATTTTCAGATGCAATTTTCAATGTGATTTATCACATATTTCAAAAACACTCTAACACAAACTCTAATACTGCAATACTATTTTGCATCAATAGGATTAAAACTGTTAAGAACCATAACTTCAATATACAAGTACCGGTACTGTTGTGGCAAAAATGCAAAAAGAAAAACTATTGCACGCTTTTAAACATGATACAGAAATTTGAAAAAGGATTAAAAAGTAATTCAACAGAGTTTTGGTATACTGCAGAGGGCTTTTAAATGAGCATTTAAAATGCTCAAAACAAAAACATCAACTGCAGTTGTAGTGATATATATCACACATGAATAATATAACATAAAAACACTATATTAAATTAAAAACATATCAAATATGACTGACTATACTGACACCTAAATAAATAGCACTGTAACACATTTGTTGATGTCATTGGAGTATGTTTATTACCCTTCTGTTCAGAGAGTCAATGCGGCCTCCACAAGCCATACATGTGTGTTCCGGGGCTGGCGGAGATGGGTAGCTGCTGTAGCCTGTGTTGGTATACGCCTGGTGGCGTGAGTTAGATCTAATTGTATTGCTCTCCTCCACTGTGGACGAGTCCAGACAGAGCCAGTTACAACAACTGGCCCACATGCTCCACAATTCCTGATAAAGACAAAATTCAGGGGTATTGAGTTTCATGTTAACTGTACTACAAAGACAAAGTTTGTGGACTCCCATAACAAAAATACATCCAAATCAAGGGCGATAATAATAATAATTATAATAATAATAATAATAAGCCCTGGTTCACTTTTGGCATTCCAGTACATTTTCAAGGTGTCTGATGGAGATGAGGTAAAGGTTCTGTGCAATCCAGCAAAGTTCTCAATCTCAAACAAATTTACTATGGACTTTGTTTAATTGTTGAAATTTGATGAACTGATTTGGAGGTGTAAACCTATAAATGTGTCATATTAAGAGTGAGTAGAGTATCAGTACAAACCATTCTACTGCCACTGTTTATATATGGAGAATCCAGAAATGTATTTCATTATCAATGTCTTACAAGTGAGTGCCTCTGAACCAGCAGAGCTCATCAATTATAAAGGAGTCCACAAACTTGTTATTATAATTATAATTGAGAAGTATAAATGTACAAACAAAGACTTGAACTCAATGTACACTGCACACAAAAATTTAAGTATTTTTTTTAATGAATATGAAGCGATAACAAAAAGAAGTTGATTTTATTTCATTAAACAAGATCAACAGAAAAGCAATGTCAAAGTCAAAATAAAGTTGTTTAACTATGTAAATGGCATGTAAACTCAATTATCATGATTGAGCAGCAAGTGATATATTCATGGGGATAAACAGAAGCTTAAACTGGATGAAAGTGGCACACATTGACTGTTCAATAGGGTGTATGGTCACCCAAGACTGTTCTTGTAAAATTATCTTCGTATTAGGGGTGTGCCATGTCGTATCGTTCGCGATTAACGTTTAACGATTTAAAACATCCATATTGTGATATTAAGACGTTTTATGTAATGATGTAACGGATTTACACAGAGCATGACGTCCATTACGTGGCTCATAGGAAGAGCAACAGATATGGCAGAAAGTGGTTCTGCGGTGGAGGAGTTTGTCCCAAAAAGGGGAGCAACTTTGGTAGTGTGGAGGCTGTTTTGGTACAAAATGTCAGATGTACAACAAATTACAGTGATATGTAAGCTATGCAAAAGATATGTAACAACAAAAGGGGAAAACATATCTAATCTGTTTCACCATCTCAAGAAGAAGCACACAGCTGAGTACAAGGACAGTCAAAAAAATGCAGCAAGGTATTTTTGAAGTATACATTTTTAAAAAATATTATTTTAGGGCCATATCGTCCACCCCTAAAACAGGCACAGCAACATATTTATGAGTACAGAACAGTAAAATAAGCACATAGAAAAACTCTAGAGTCCTCTAGCAAATGCTACTTAAAACCCATGCACGTGGCTTCACTCTGACTGCTTCAAACACGGAGTATAAACAGAAAGAGGATGTGACTATTGAATTACAAGACTGGTAAATGGAATCAATATGCAGGCGATTGAGAAAAGCAGCATACTGGATCCAGGGTGTGTGAAAGACTGAAGCCCATTTGTTGTATAATTTTTAAAAATAGATAGTAATTAAATACATTGCATGCCATCTTTGCTCTCCTGCACCAGGACTGTACTTCAGAAAAGGGAAACTGGTAATAGTTTTTTGGCAAAAAAATTTAGGCCAGGGATTTTTATTTTAGTTTATCATTATTATAAATTAAAGTTCTTCTAACGTAAACCATTATATGTCACTCACTGGGCACTTGTACTGACTTTATGAAACTGACAGCTTGATCAACACAAACATTATAATAATTTAGTGACATTCTGATCAATATGATCTTCAAGAACAAGAAAGCTCTTTTGGTCTTATAAATGTCACTTTTAAAAACATTCATTATCAGGATCAGCTGTAGTAAGTAATGATGTCCTTTACAATTCTAATCATTCAAATTTAAGAGGGGGTTGGGTAGGTGATTGGGTGGTTTCCTGGCTTACAGCAGGAGTCAGAAAAGATCATAAATGAAAAGACAGAGAGGTGTAGGAATCCCAAGAAAGTGAAAGCATTTGAACACATTTAATAGCTGTAAAAGAAATCTGACCCTTTCAGGGATCTGATCAAAAAGTAGAACCTTTAAACATAATTAATTCAATTAAAAACTTCTTCATTTTCATGAGCATTTAAAGCATTTCCACAAACTGTTTGATAGCAGTTTAGTGAGTTGCGCTTGATTCTGGGGTTGCCAGATTCAGAATCAAACTAAATCAGACTATGATCAGATTAAAAAGTATACGTAAACAGTTAGTGTTGGGTTAGTTCCCAAATACATATTGGCCAATGAAATGCATTTTGCGTCTCCAAAAGAAACAATAGCTCATGACATTTAAAACATTTGCTGTTGAATCTGAAAGGGCACAACTAAGTACCATTACGTAGTTAATGTTTTTTTTTGGTTTTAAATTTTTTTTACTTGGGTCATTACTAAAATTGTGTGCAATTTGAATTACCAGCAGAAACACAAGCTCATGGCATTTAAAAATGTGCATACTTCCGCCACCTCAGATGAGGAAAATAATAACACCGTGTACATGCAATACAGACCACAATAGTTTTAGTTTTAATACACACACAAACCTCTTCTTCTTTCACACCACTTCACATCACCCACCAGTCTTTGACCTTTTCTCCATTTTTTCCCAGTCATTGGCCTACATACACACCTTTGGACATATTCTGTTTGCTTCTCAGCTAACTGCTAGTCATTACAGATTGAAACTCATTACTCATGACATGATTTATAGTACACCAAACTGTACCCCTCACCTTTCGCACAATCACAGTTACACAGAAGAACAATAGCTTGAGGGTCAGATGTTTCAAACAGTAGTTTTAGATGCTACAGTAAGAACTTTCCACCAAACACAGAATATAAGCTCGTGGTAGGGTACTTGGCTAATGAAGTAGGGCTCCTATAATTTATTCAGAGACTGTGTGCAGGTTGAGCTACAGGAACCTGAGACACAAAAGAAGCCACCTACAGTGGTTGTATCTAAAACAACTTTAACTAAAGTTATACAAAATGCGCAAATAATATTTTACAACAAATATTCTATATATACACACACATTATACTATATATATATATATATACACTAATTCATATAACATGTGAGCAATGAGACCATAACAGCATAGGAAACCTGTGTGTGCAATGTAATCAGCTAGTTAAACATAATCTCTACATGGATATTAAAAGTTTGCATTTACACAAATTAAGTACTTAAACTGAAGAGCGTGGCTCGGTGGGTAACATCATCGCTTCACAGCAAGAAGGTCGTGGGTTCAATTCCAGGGTGGAGCGGCCTAGGTCCTTTCTGTGTGGAGTCTGCATGTCCTCCCCGTGCGTGTGTGGGTTTACTCCGGATACTCTGTTTTCCTCCCACAGTCCAAAGACACACGTGTTAGGGAAAGTGATAACTCTAAATTGCCATTGATTAGGTCTCCTAGGATCAGTTGGAGTGTATCTCTGTTGTATCCCAGATGAAAACAGACAAGCAAACCCTGCCATAGTGGGAATAACACTAGGAAGAAGAAGGGCTTAAACCAAGAACCCATTAAATGTGAGAATCAAGAAAATAAGACTTTTTGAAATAGTGTTTCTATCACATACAGCAACCATATAGGTACATTTTCTAGTAATATATTAACTGCACTGTAACCAAAATGTTGCTATGGATAATTTTTCAGCCAACAACTACCTGTCCATCAGCGGAAATGAAGCACCACTGTGGTACCACTGACCAGATATTATGTGGGTGGTGGATTATAGCAACAGTGTGTGGAGCTAGTACAAATATAGCTCAAAGCTGGCATTTACATTAGGGTTTAGACCTATGAGTTTCTTGGTATTGCGTTTTACACATCTGGTTAAAGAGAAGAACTTTTTATACCCCCGACAGTGTTATGAAGTTTGAGCCATATTGCAGAAATGACAACATCTCATTGTCATTCTCATAACAGTATATCAATAATCTGGAGATGATTCTTTAGGTCAAATATTTGAAGAGAAACACAATATTGTATCAATTATTTAATCCTTATCTGCTGATTTAAAATATAAACTAATTCAAGTAATAATCATGGTTTTATAAAGTGACAAATATATACAATCTGGTAAAATGTATTGAATATGTTTGTGCTTTGTCAACCTTGCCTAAGATAAACTTGCAAAATCCCAGATAAACTTTTGCATTTATCTATTAATCTACGCATTTATGGACTGTAATGAAATGTGTTATTTTCTGTGCTGTACATTTCTTGGTCTAATGGCCACCCGTTTGCAGATAATGTGTAAAAGAAAATACTAGATAAAAACTGAGGTGTCAAACAACAAGGAAGTAAAGGTGTGGCAGATCTACCTGTATGCACTCAGCCGCTATTAATAGCCAACAGTGGTAACCAACACGCAACTGCGTCTATGGCTACTTGGGCAGGGCTGTATAATGTGACAATTACATAAACAAGCAGAAATACATCCACTGCTAATATAAAAATGTAAATTATAGAATGAACTTCTAGTCAAAACTGGATAAATTATTAGTTTTTATAGCTCTGGAAAATTAAGAGTGCAAATTTATCATTCTCTGGTTCTAATATTTGTAGGTACTGTATGTGTTTGAGTACTGTGTGAGTGAAAATGCAATTTTTTTTTAAATTATTCTATAGATTACTTCCAAATTCTATATAAAATCTTTATTTGCAGCATTGTCAAGAGCATTTATTCAAATGTCAACTGGGCAAAATAAAGAAGACTGTTTTCAGACATTGGTCAATAATACAAATAGAACAAAGAAAACAAGTTTATAGTACATTCATTTCTTAGCAAAACAATACTGCAGTTCTAAAGTAGGAAGTACAACTGCAAAATCAGAAACAGTTGGGCCAAACGCATATAAAAATGATTCTATGATTTACCTCAACTTTTATATCAATGCAGACAATTGGAACTTATTGAATGAGATATTTCATGCTTTGTCAATTCAACGTAATTTCATTTGAAAATAAACATTCATCCCTTCATTTCAGACCAGCAACACATTCCAACAAAATTTGGGATGATAAGAAATTTACCATTTGTACCACAATGTTGCCAGTCTATTTCATCACACACATTAAGATGTGCAATGCAATGCGGTCAACGTTGTCATATTATAAGTTAAAATTCTCGACACATTCTCTATTGGGGACAGGTCAGGAGGGCAGACAGGCCAGTCCCCGTTCCATCTTCTTGCCTTTGTAATGTGTTCAGCATGTGGTTTTGTATTATTTTATTGAAAAATGCATGGACGTCCCTGGTAAATATGGCATCTTAAATTTGACACCACTTCTGGACATGGATCACATCATTCACATATCTGCCTGCGATGTAACTGTATGCCAAGTTTTGCAGCAATCTGATACTTCTGTGCTTTTTTTGTCAGTAAGTGTTCTTTCCAGATACCAGCCATTATCATGCTGCTGATCTGGCATCACAATATCATATCACACTGTATATTTCAGCATAAGAAAGCAGCCCCAAACACACCACAAGACATCACACAGATGGACTTACCGACTAATGGTCGATATGTGGCAGTGTTTTTTAAATGATCCATGCTGAACTTTAAAGAGCACTGTCAGCAAAGAATGATATATAATTCTGATATATTTTTTTGCAACTAATTAAACTAATAATGATAAAATTATAAAAATGTGAATGAACAATTATTTAAGTTTTAGTTTTACTAATTCCAGCCATTCTTAATACAGGCCAACTTCGAGCTCAAGAAATGTTGTGGGAGGCATTGGTTTGCCAGATGTTTTCCCAGTATATCCCAAGCATGTTTAATGGGATTCAGGTCTGGAGAACGTGAAGGCCAGTCCATGCGATCTCCTAAAGTATGTTGTTGATGTTGGGGCCTTGCGTTATTGCCCATGAAAAGAAAGTTGTTTCCAACTGCTCCAGCGAGATTTATATTTTTATTATATATTTATATTATTTAAAAAAACAGACATGTAGAAATGTTTGTAAATCTATAAAAATTAAAAAAAAACCTGAAATATTGCCGACCCATTGCAGTGACACTTGTTTTCTATTTCTTCTTATCCTTCTTGAGATGGTTCTACTCCTTCATTGGAGTCCAGCTGTGTTTAATTGACCT
>JAUZSU010158393.1:0-14003 GCA_034780255.1 Parotocinclus maculicauda
CTAAAGTATAACTCTGAGATTACGAATTATCATTATTAATATTCCAAGATGTCCCTGAAAGCTTGAAATCATAATTTTGTGTGACGCAAAAACAATTCTGAAGTGAAATCCTCCATATTAGTTTCAGTGATATCTAACAAGAGGACTTCCTGTAGAGAACAGAACACACTGGGCTCGTTCGAGCGTTAAGTTCCTCTCTGTTCTGTTATGGGACAATAAAACGCTGTATGTCTGTGATTGTACTAATAAATAGAACACAGTCACACGGTTTTGCGTTTTGAAATAAACGGAGCAGTTTCAATGTGATCGACTCGATGTAGTGTTGAATCTGTCCAGCAGGCGGCGCCATGTTACTGTAAATGAATAGCACGTTGGTGAATATAATAAAAATAAGAATTGTATATTGTTTTTAAATAAATTAGAATGAACCCAGATCTGTAGAGTTTTGTGGTCAAATTATTTTTTGAACAATAAATAGTAATAAGGATGGTAAATTTGAAAAGTAATTTGCACACAGAGATGGTGTGTGTAAATCCTGCACTGATCATCACTTATATGCTCTGGTTTAGATTAAATATGGGTGGATAATTACTTAGTATTAAAACTGTCTCGAGTGGGTGCAGTTTAATTATTGCGTGTAAACAATAGGGTAATTGCTACCCTGTGTATTCTGTATTTTGTACATGTGATTAATGAAAACAGCTATTTCTAAATGTTCCATTACTCATTGATGAGAAAGCTGTGTACTTAAACAGATCCACTTTAGAAAGGGAAAAAAACAAAATCGAAAAATGTTGTACATCCTCAGATAAAAATAATCTCAGGGAAAATCAGGAGTCACCTAACAGAAGATGGAAATGTCATTGTGAATGCTTATTATCAGTGTATTGTTCCTAGCTGAGGTTTGTTTTTATTGTCGTATCGGTTTTAGACACAGTGTGTGGTCTGGATTTGTCTGCCGTTGGTCCGTTGGTGATGGTGATTTTGATGGTGCTGCTGCACTCCTGAGCCTCAGAGAGCCTCTAATCAAATGAACATGGATTTGGTTTAGTTCATTGTAACTACACTATTCATTATGCATGAGGGGGGCATTAGGGAATTCAGGCTTCGTCCTCTTAAGTAACTGACTAAATCGGGTTAAAGTCTCTTTACTCCAGACTGCAGCACTCTTATCAGGAGGAACAGCTCACACACACACGATTGCTTCAATCATCATTAGGAACTTAATCAGACTGAAGTTCAGCTTCGACCTTCTCCCTCTGCTCAGTTTAGTGCCAGAAATGCTAATGTGGCTAAAAATGAATAAAAGATAATAGGAATCAACTAGCATGATGTTAGCATTTATGGGCATGGTTTACCTTTAAAGTAGCTCTAAGAGGGAATCTTAGATGATTAAAGTCACCATGAAGTAAAATCAAAATGCTTAAATCATAAATCCTATTGAATGTTCATTCTGATGGTGCAGGTCTGGGTTTTAGGTCACTGCATTAATTAGGTACATTAATCCTTTATATTACAAACAGCTACTAATGAATTCTAACAAAACATATGGCTTATTTACCTGCTTTAACTTTTATTTTGATGTTTAAAACCATTACTCAGATTATTATTATTATTATTATTATTATTATTATTATTATTATTATTAATATAATTGTTGTTGTTAATAATTATAGGCAAGTGAGAATGAAACAGCTGCTTAGTTCGCCAGTATGTTAGCAATCCACGCTGTTAGCTGCGTGCTAACGCTAGCTACATAAATGTAATAATTCTGAATCATTTAATAACCTTGTCTATTTCTAACTGCATCTAAAGCAAATATTAAAATGTAAGATATAAAACAAAACTCTGTTGCATTAATTCGTTTGTACTTGTAAAATCAATCTGTTTATTTATATTAGAGGAACGCTACGATGTTAACGGTTAGCCTTAGATGCTAATGTTGCCTAAATAAACTGTAGTTATTATGGTATAAGCTAATGTTTGTGTGCTTTTAGGTAAATCAGTAATAATACAATTAAATAAACATAGACACCGAAGTCTATGATCACTTAATGTCACTAATACTATCTAGTACTGTGCTAATTTGTGTGTTTGGTTATTTTATGTAAGTACATTAATTTGATTCTATTTTGGGTGACAGTGCTCCTCATCATGACTCATGCATCTGTACAGATGTTCTTTCCATTTTTATCTCACATTGTTCCCACTCAAATGTTGAAGAGCAACGCGCTATCAATCCAACCTGCTGTGCATCAGGACAGAAATATACAGAATTAATATTATTGTTGATAAAAATGATCTGCAGCTTTTAATAATTAAAGCCTAGAAGACTTTTCTCTGTCCTCCTTCCTGTACCTCTTTGAAAATCACCCTTCATTCATTTTGATATAAGAATGTTTTTGTGGTTAATGAGCTTCATCTTACACTGAGAATCTGAGGATCAAATCAAAATAATGATTTCAAACGACTGACAAAAACAAAGAATTGGGTTAAGTCACTACTCTTTGGTGTGAGACAGTAAATTCGACTCGTCATTTTGGAGTGATATATACATTTATATTTATATATTTCTCCCTGTTTACAAACAACGTTCATCCATAATGCTTCCAATGTTACATTAATGCTATTCATGTTTTTTTTTCTATCGGAATTTGCTGAAATAAATATATTGCACTTTTAATAAAAACAAAACAACAGTTCAAACAATATCTTCAGATTAGCATTACATAAAACAAAGCACACACAGGGTTAAACAGAGAAAGCATTTCTTCATGTCAGAATACTGGTTGAAATATACTCTGGTTTACTCTGAAGTCATAAAATGCATGAGAAGTCAGTTCATCAAAACCTCGTTGCATTAAGGATGTGATGATAAATCGCTGATGTTATCGATCACACAGGTTATATTAGGCTTCTGGAATTTCCACAGTGTAGTAATTTAAACGTGCAGTTTGTGCGATGCTAAACCAGAGGCTGTAATCCTTTAAGCTCCTTTAATTTCAAACCTAACCAATAAAACTTAGCAAACGTAACAAGCTCTAGTGTTCTGATAAATCTGCTCTCTCTATCCTTGAGCTTCCTGTTTGGTGATTTGGTTAGCGTGTGCTAATGAATGCGTGTCGGCCTGACTTTATTAATGGCTTGCAATTTATAAGTGGTGATTTGCTCAGGCTGAGCGCGGACAGGAAGCTCTGATCGGCGATACATCAGCACCAGAGCTCCTAGCACTCTCTACAAATCACATTTACACCAAACGCGTCCAGAATCCAACGACTGCAAGCTGCATCTGGTTCTGCAAAGAACGCTAACGAGATCAGGACTGGATTCTCCAAAAAAAAGAGTCCTGAAGAACATGTAGTGAGGAACTTAGTGTGGGATCTACTGCTCATGAGGAGAACATACCAACCTCCACGCACACACACATTAACCACAGGAGAAACTCAGACCATGGTCTGTAGAAACTCAGTGTCTCTGAGAGTCTGATAGTGATTCTCTCTAATATTAATTACTAATATTAAAGTTAAAGAAGCTTATAGGTGAAAGTTTCGCCTTGAACAGAATTTATGCAAATCAAAATTATTTTAAAATCGAAAAGCCTTCTAATGTACAGCTTCATCTTCAGGTGTCTAGAAATGACGACTGGACCACAGTCTGATGCTGGATCAGGCAATTCCAGTGCATCAGACACATTTGGATGGGTGTTACGTTAAAAGTGATGCAAACATTGTTCTTATTTTGC
The DNA here is from genome assembly GCA_034780255.1 of Parotocinclus maculicauda. Lineage (NCBI taxonomy): Eukaryota > Metazoa > Chordata > Actinopteri > Siluriformes > Loricariidae > Parotocinclus > Parotocinclus maculicauda. Next base: position 3,743 of record JAUZSU010158393.1, read on the forward strand.
ACTTTCAAAATGAGCTCCGTTAAGCGATTTATGTGACTAAATTAAATTAGTAATGAAACAAAAGCTGAATTTAGCCCTGAATAAACCTCATCCTTATTTCAGTGTATCATATACAAACAGGACAATAGAACAGAACTATACAGCGCCCCCTAGAGTCCGAGACTTGTAGGATACGAGCTCTTCTAGGGAACAAGACAAAGTGTCCAAAGTTTTGGGAGGCCAGTGTCCTGCAGTGTTCCAGTCATAACTGTGTTTTACATATAGTATATCCATATATACAGCGCCCTCTAGTGTATGAATCAGTGTCTCTGTAACAGAGCCCATCATGTTCGTCGTGTGTGAGACCGTCTGTCCGGTTTTCACCAGCGCTTTATTTATGTTTCCCCTCCATCAGGATCTGAGGGTCGTCCAGGGTGGTGATATTTACAAAACGTCCTCCCGAAAACATCAAAGGGTGAGACGTAGACGTTACGGTGAACAGAAATGGAAGTCTGCATTTTCTCTCCAGGTAAGGATGTGAATCAGTCACGTTATTTACACACTCCTCAGATGTGATAAAGGGGCTTATTTAAGTGTGTGTGTGTGTGTGTGTGTGTGTGTGTGTGTGCTCACAGTGATGTAGTCTGGGCCTCTTAAGGCGACGTCGTCAGACGGCATGCAGACGCAGAGAGCGTGCGTTACTACGTATATGCTTGTATGCTATTTCTGCACAGCGCCCCCTGGAGGCAGCCAGTTAAACAAAGGGTGTCATAACGGTGGAGGAGTGGCGCAGGCTCTGAATGGCAGCGTACGGGCCCTGTTGGAAGTAGTGGTGGTAACGCGGCATGTGGAAGGAAGGGAAACTTGGCCCGCTGGCGCCCGTCAGCGTTGGAGGGCCGATGGGCACTGCCAGCCTGCCGTAGGGGGACAGCGAGCCCTGAATGGTGTGGGGCAGTGACTGGGGGGGCTGGAAACCAGAGAAGCCAGATGATCCAGAAACCCAAGAGCTGAGGGAGAGATTATCAGAGGCTGTGAACGCCGAACCTGCAGAGACAGAGAGAGAAAGTTCATATAGACGGTGTGTGATTTCAGACACTTTGTGTGTATTGTGTGTAGTGCATGGAGTGTGTGTGCTCACCCCTAGTGTGTGTGGTGTGTGTGTCCTCTCCCAGTACCTCGTCCTCTCCGGTGTACGTCCGGATGGGAGAGCGAGCGTACGAGTGTTTATGGATTAGACTCTCCACACTCTCCCTACAGCAGAATTTAAAGACAGAGCCACAACGTAAATCTCAAGCATCACAAACCCACAAAAATTCACAATAAACACACAACATTCCCTCTTGCAGTAACAAACTGTAAAAGTACAAGAGAAAGTCGTTACACAACCTGTGAATGAACCAGTAATGAGAGAAGTACATCATCTGGGTAGTTCTGCACACTCCTGATGTTTTATAATATTTTTAACAACTTTTATTGATTTATTTTTAAGGGTTTGGCACATTTAAATTAACCAGTTCCAGTTCTGACCCAGTGACAGTGAGAGAACGTAATTAATCTTCTCATATGGTAACACTAACGATGGTGCTGTTTAAATTAATGATCATGATGTGATAGATTATTACAGAATTACAAGTGCTGATACAAGTCTCCCAAAATCTGTCAGAGTTTGGTCTAAACACACAGGAGTGTGTGTGTGTGTGTGTGTGTGTGTGTGTGTGTGTGTGTGTGTAAGTGCATTAGCCTCTGTTAGATTAGCTCCTCCTCAGTGGCTGCAGGACAGAGGGCTCTGATTCAGGGAGCCATGCGTCCGAATTACGCTCTCAATTTGGTTAGGGAAGTGCAATATCTGTCAGCGGCGCAATACAAATCTGTGTGTTTTTATCAGCAGCGAGAGAGTGTGTGTGTGCGCGTGTGTACGCGCGACGTGGGGGGGCTGGTTTCAGTCAGGGCCCCGTCTCAAATCAAATTAGGCTGTGTTTTAGTGCACTGCCTGACTCCAGACTAATGTGATTTCTGCAGCTCCCTGAAGATCAATTGATCAGATCTAATTCACAGCCTGTCCAAGTAGAGACAGAGAGAGACAAAGAGGGACAGGGGTGAGGGGGACAGATCCGGTCCCTCATATTCCATTTAGCAGGAGGCAGTGTTTTTGGGCAGTATTTGTGCTCCTAAAATGAAACCTGTTCCATTCATAACAATAAAGCAACAAGAGAAAAAGAGAAACTACAGGAAAAAAATAATGCGTAAAAATTAGTGTGATATATAAAGCATGGGTCAAGACTGAGTAGGACCAACCACACACAAACACACACATACACGCAGACACAAACACACAAGTTTGAAGTTTGATCCACTCCTGTTAGGACACAGGGTGGGTGTATAATGCAGGCATAATTAACTTAAACTGAGGGAGGGATCACAACCCGCCACTGCAATAGTGACCCCTACCAAGCCCTGTCATGGACTGTCCAGGGAACACCTATGTGTCCCCAAAAACTTGACAAAAAGAAAGCTGAGATAAAACTCCATGTGTGCTGTTCCTTTAAGTAAGTAATTAATCAATCATTAACACGTGTGTGTGTGTGTGTGTGTGTGTGTGTGTGTGTGTGTGTGTGTGTGTGTGCTTCTCAATACCTCTCAATGTCAGTGAGTCTGGACGAGTCCCTGAAGCCTTTAGCAAACGGATTGCTGTCGATCTTCAGCTTAGTGATCTGCAACACAGAATGAAAATAATCAATTCTATTGTCTCTCTCTTTCTGTCCCTACGTGTTTCTCTTTATGTCAGCCCTCATCTGTCTCTGTGTCGGTCTGTGTTGCTCTACTTTTTCTCTCGTCCTGTTGAACTTTAACCCTCACCAGTTGGTTCTGGTAGGCGGTCACGGCGGTAAAGACGGTCTCGGTGAAGATGAAGGTGCGAAACTCTTCGGATTTCAGGTTGAGCAACGACGCCGTGTGTTCCTTCTTTTTTATGATGTGGACACGGGGCTGGTATTTATGCATTGAGTTCAGAATGATCTAAATCACACAGACACACATGCACATCAATACTAGAATTCATTAATCAATTTTAGAATTAGGTAACCAATATAACTGATTATATACAGATATATAGTATTATAATAGATAGAAATAAAGCTGAACAGATTAAAGTGCAGTCTCTATAAATGCAATATGAATACAGTATTATTATGATATTAGTACAGCTTATAACTGGGTCATTAAAGCCTCTATCAACTCATTAACTTATTAACTGTGCTATTAATTTGTAATTTTCTGAATATCCTACGTGTCCATGCTGATCCAGTTCGTTGTTGGTGAGCTTCACTTTCTCAAATGAAACCATTTGCTTCAGCAGCTGCTCTCCGGTGAATGGAGAATCAGGATGAACATACAACCTACAAAAGTGATCAATACAATAATCAATAAACATAATTAGTGAATCAGTGCATGCTTATAAACAGTACATTACTGCACTAGATAATAGTAGGACTCGTGAAGTTTCTGTTTACAGCATAGTTACACACTACACTTACACACGACTCTCACACTATTTAATGTCATACATACTAGGTGTAGAATATCAATTATTTTATTTTACCTTTCTTTATCCACTAAGCAACATTTTACAACCTTTACATCCATTTTAAAGCCGTTTGGAATAGCAATATAATGCTAATCGCTAACCGCTAATGGCTAATCGCTAACTGATAGCTTGTTTAAGTTCTCGTGTCTTATTTAGACTTTTATTATTCTGTAGTTTGCTATATTTGAGCTGTATTTTAATAATATACAGATATACAATGACAGGTCAGAGTGTAGAAGTGTGTCTATGGAATTATATGGCTAATAATAAATTCAGTGTGTTACTTTTATCCCTAGTGATAAAATCTAGCGCAGATTAAACCAGTTTGTGTGTTATATTATAAACTTTAGCCTAAATTCTAATTTATAACCTGCTTCTTGATGTTCTTATTTAGTTATCACTAGTTATTAATTACAGTATAATTATTATTATTATTATTAACTATTATTACGTTATAAATATAAAGTTAACAGTAGGAACCATAACTCCAGAATCCAGAATTTGTCTGGTTTTGTCCTAAAGCTGTTGTTCTTTTAAATTTCTTAATTTATAGTGTGCTCATGAATTCAGTTCTAGTCTGTAGCTGTGATATTTGGAACCTGAACCTGAACCTGACTTACCTGGCAGGTAAAGGAGGATCAGCTTTTCCCGCCACCAGCCAGGAGGAGCGATGATAAGCATAACGGTACCTCTTATTATCCACGGGCACAATGTCCATCAGGACAATATATTTAGAGTCTGGATCCACTCCAGAGAAGGAAACACGGATGGTGGGAAACATCCTCCTGTTCACACACACACACACACACACACACACACACATACACAGAATTACAATACTAGTCAAATTTATGTCTTCTTATTAAAGCATTTAACATCACATCAGTGTCAATGACTGTTCATGACAAGAGCAAGGTTATAACGGTACTAACAATTTAGAGACACCAATTAACCTAACGCATGTCTAAGTCCAAATTACATCTACAAAATATCTCACTTAGTGTGACATAAAATACTATAAAAGGTCCAGTTACTGATATGATTTATTTAAAATTCAATTGTGTGCCAACATTTGTAAGTAAATAAAATGATAAATAATATAAAAGCACATTTCAAATCTAAAGCTTAATACAAATGTCTAACATACAGAATCTCTACCAAATATATCAGATTATAACTGCGCTTCTCTTGGTCAGGGTTGGGGGGTAAAAGGGCCCTGGATGGGACAGCAGTCTTTTGACCCCTTACACTGCCCGAGCATTACGGAACTGTTTCTAACGCAATATTACTCATTGGGATGACGTCATACCTTCCAGATTTGGTGATGATCATCTCGGTTCCGAGCTCGTGAAATTTGTCCCATAGCTCTTTGGTCTCGAGGCTGCAGTTGATGCTGGCCATGTGCTCACTCGGTACGGCGGGACTGCAGGGAATCAGAGGTTCGGTACCGACCTCTAGCTCACCATCCACAGTCCGGTCCGCCGCGCGCTCCACCCCGCGCTCTACGCACGGAGACTTCTCCACGAATTGTTCTAAAATAAGAGAAAACATGATTTATAATGATCAAAAATAACTTAATAAATACAGTTAAATAAAAGAAACAACACTGGAAAATAACAGTTATAAAATAAACGAATTCAAACTTAAGAGCCTGGATATAAAAGACATACATATAAATAAAAATATTTCATTACGAATACATAACCTATTTAAATTTCGGTTTCTTTCTCAAAAAAAAGAAAAGAAAAAAAAAGCATGGATTTTCAAACTGCTTTATTATTATTATTATTATTATTATTATTATTATTATTATTATTATTATTGTTGTTATTATTATTATTATTATTATTATAAACATTTTGTATGAACATAATAATTGATTCCCCTTAATAATCTATAAAAGTAATAGCATTAAGCAAGTTTGATTCTGCAATTATGCGCAATCATATATATATAATGACTAATAATTTTTCTTCCGTTGCAATTCCACAAATACGAGATGCCTAAAATATTAAACCAACATTTTATGTATTTATAAGGTTTATAAGCATGAAATATTATTCTAAATAAGGAAAATCAACCTTTTTACCAAATTACAACTTTTTATTAATACATTTCGGGTAAGTGAAAAATATATTATTAGTAGTATTATTATAATTAACATTTAGGCATTTACATTGTATTTATAAATACCTCATATTGTATATCCACAAAAGAAAGAAGTTGTGGCTTCAAACTGTTGTGCTGAGATAATATTTAAACGAAAGCCAACAAAAAACCCCAGTTGAACTTGAATTAACTAATAAAATAATTAACTAAATAGCTTGCTGGTAAATACGCAATGCGGCTCTTAATATTAAAGGGAGAAAAAAACAAATTATTTATTTAAGTGAACTTTATTTAACAGAAGCAGCGCTAGTGATCACAAAATTAAAATAAGCAAATAATTATAGAATGTTAATGTGCCGGGAATATTAATATAATAATGTCCACTAATTAAGACTTATTAAAGCTTCCAATTACATGTTTATTGCACTTAATTATTTATTTAAGCATCGATTTACAAACGATATTTAGTTTGTGACATTTGCACTAAAGGTTGTAAACTAGAAAAGTTTAAATAAATTTACTTTAAAGTAGTCGTCAAACCGTCCGATATTCTTTAACTTTATTCCGAGAATTTAATCAAGAGAGAATTAAGAGAGAAAATTTATATAAAAAAAATAATAAAACATAAAGTGCCTCTGTTTCTCCAAATCTAAAAAGATAATCTGATTAAAGTTCTTAGTCCAACCTAAGAAGGTTATATAAGGTTATATATATATATATATATATTTATTTATTTATTTTTATATATGTATATACATTTATTTTATATGTAAGAAAAGGTGAATATTGTTAGATCATTTTATTTTATAAAGCTAAAGAAAGTAATTTATACTGCAGAGGGAAAATATTTGTTTATTTTAAGCGATGACGAGTTGATTATGTTTGTATGAAAGTGTAGCGTTTTTAAAATCACACACCCACACACACAAACACACGCACACACACACACACACACACACACACAGTTCCATAAGTTCCGTAATGATTGTTTTTTTCTCAGTACTAAAATCATTATTCATTACACCTGAATGTTTTTTTGCATTTGATCTCTTCTTAATCAATAAAGATAAAATAAGCTCTTACATGTTAAACCTTTAATTATAATAAATCTTGTTCAGATTTTTTAAATACTAAATATAAACTATGAAATAAATAAAACGACAACTGTAACATGAATAATCAAGCATTTAATAATAAACACATACCAGAAATAAATAACCTGATCAGCACATTTAAAAACATCAAGAGTAAGATTATTCATCTTAATGTATAAAAATTTTTTTAAATATATTTTTATATATATTTAAAAACAATTTATATCAGTCTTCTTATTAATTCCCTGTGTATGCTTAATTTTCTTTTACCTCGCTTTTTTCTCCGTAAGATATAATCATGAGACTTTTTGATTTAACATGAGCTTCGTATTTTATCACTATAGTAATAATAATAATAATAATAATAATAATAATAATAATAATAACAACAACAACAATAATAATAATAATAATAATAATACAGTTTCACAAGAAAAAAACAGAAAATATTAACAATAAAATAAACAATAAAAATGATAAAGACATGTATATTGTATATAAAATGACACTAAATAAAAGTATTTACATAGGAAACACGCACATTAACGAAATATTTAAACAACTAATTATGTCTGTAATTTTAGACTTATATGCACATTTATGATATTCCTGTTTTATCTTATCGTTCTTTAGGTTAAAAAAAATAGTTCTTTTTAAATTAAGAGAACATTAAAGCGATCTTTTCTACAGAATTAAATATAAATAATTGATATAAAATAGCAGTGATATAATTTTTATTAATAATGCAGTTAGTGACGTATGGAATAAACGTGTGTTTATAAGTTAGTTTAATGATAAATCTTGTTAGATGAGATTTTGTTTTGTATGTTATATGGTGTTACAGTAAATGAGTGCGTGTTTTAATTAGTCTGTGTAAATTAGGGACGGTGAAGGTGATGAAGGTGAGGATGATGATGATGCTGATGATGATGAAGGTTGGTGTCTCACCCAGGGGTTTGATGGTGTTCTCCTGGACCTCGGGCTCCTTTGCCTTTACGCTGGAGATGAGAGCAGCGATGGAGAAAGCATTGGCCCGTGAGGAGAGCTGCGGCTTCGGACAGGAACTGAACTCCATCATAGAGTTCCAAAAAATCTCCCAAACCGAGCCCCAAATCAACCGAAACTCAAACCCGCAGCCCCTGACCGGCCTAAAGCCTAAAGTGAAGCTCCACAGACCAGGATCTGGATATTTAGGATGAAGCTGCTCTCTCTAAACTCTGCTCTTATTCCGCTTACTGAAGCATTTTGGAGACGAAGCTCGTGCACTGACTGGAGCCCCTAAAGCATCGCGCGCACTTACACACACTGTCCTTAACTTAGGCAGAACTCAGACCAATCAGAACCCTGCACTCACACAACGTCATCCACCCAAAGGAACCGCCCACTGCGAGAGTTTATCCTGCGCCAACAGAATGAAGTCGTTAATTACTCAGAATTAATCTCTCACCTGATTATCTGTCTGCACCTCAAATAATAATAATAATAATAATAATAATAATAATAATAATAATAATAATAATAATAAGAAGAAGAAGAAGAAGAAGAAGAAGAAGAAGAAAACAACAACAACAACACACGAACAATTTCCGGTTTTCTTGTAACCGATGGTTTATGATAAATTCGTTCTTACTAAATATTAATTTCCCAGATGACTGCAAAGTGTTCGCATATGACATTGACAAATTATACCAAATTTACACGTACTATTAAACCTCTGTTTGCTCCCATTGTCCTTTTTCTTGAGTGCTAAACGAAACACTTAATGACTGTAGTGCTAGTTTAGATAAAGTTTTCATTGAGTTAAAAGGGTTTAAAAATGACAATCATAAGTCATTTACTAATTTAGTCGGTTACTAATAGGATACGCTCACTGCTGCTTATTTCTGATCGACTTAGCTGTCAGACATATTATCGACAAATGTATAACTAAATACCATCTACAGATACTTCAATTTGTCTTGCTAAGCCGATACTAAGCAAAAATATGTTTTCTCTTTTCAGCAAGATGTTTTCTCAGGTCAATGGCATTGCTATGTGTACAAAATGGGCCCAAACTATGTATAGGATATTTTTACTATACACTGCTATAGCAAGATAAGAAACCAGTCTCAGGTCTATAAGAGATATAACGATAAAAATTATCGGCGCTGCTCGATAATTATAACCATCTTAGTAATTTCATCAATTTTGCATAGAATTTCAATCCAGCTGTTAAATTTATGTATAGCCTATCTGAAAAGTCCGTAACTTTTCTGGATACGAGCATGTCTTTGAAGCTCTAAACATGCATTCATTATAAAACATCTGGCTCTTATCCCTACATCGACTACTGTCTGGAATATTCTGAAGTTATGCTTAAATCTGTTGGTCAATCATCACTGATCGCATAATTATAAATGATATACCAACATTCGATACATCGTGCGATCTATAGGCCCACCACCACGGCCAACAACCACCCATATACAAAGAAGTACTCCGTTCAACCAGGACAAGTGTAAAATATGTCTTGCATTGGCATCGGCATCTACGGTGATATCAAAATACCTAAATGCTCGATGAGTGTCGCCAGATATTTCATTTGCCAACATGTAACATTGTGTATGTCATTCATTGTATGAAATGCGGTAAACTTTATGTTGGCGAATAGGACATAGCCTCGATACCCACTATGTGTCAGGAAATAATTATTACATATTTTTTCTTCAATATTATTATTATTATTATTATTATTGTTATTATTATTTATTATTATTATTATTATTGCTTGTTGTTGTAAAGCCAAAACTTTACTTCCAACAGAGTACAGCAACCACTGTCTGGTCGGCCCCGTCTTTAAATTACTTTTGTTGGTAGTTTTAAAATACGTTACTCTCTCATTTGGTATTTTTTCTAGCACTAGTCAGACTGTCCACAATGAGTGTGCTTGAACATGAATTTGATATATGCACGTTAAATCCGAAATTTAATGTGACAGTCATATGTGGGATAACATGCAGGTTTTAACTGGTAATCTGTTAATGCGCTCTCCCTTTTTTTCGAAACTCGATCCAAAGCAAAACACCAATAGACATTAAATACCGTAAGAATCAACATGTTGCTAACCATTTCAAGCAAGCTGATAACTCTATCCACAATGATTATTTTAAAACTACTATATCCGGATATGTAATTGTTATTGATTATTAATTGAAAAGTTAAGCACAACAATATTACTTTTACACTTGTCAGTCGTCGCTATCAAAGGATATCATCAAATATATACTACAAGATTGTACTATTTTTAACACCGTCTATGTCCTTTTAATGACGACGCTGTTAATTTTTGAAAATTAATTTCCTTGTTTCGTAGTAGCTTTAGAGCGCCGTGGTTTTATTCACGAATAATGCCAGAGTGAAAGGATATGGAACAAGAGACAAGGAGGAAAACTTGAAAAATTTTAATTTATTTTCTAGCTATAAAATTAACAGAGCATTTAAAATAAATAAATAAGTA
>JAUZSU010158404.1:0-14000 GCA_034780255.1 Parotocinclus maculicauda
TATCTTTGTTTGAAGCCTGAAATGTGGCAAAAGATTGAAAAGTTCAAGGGGGATGAATACTTTCGCAAGCCACTGTATATAACTAGTCCTAATATAACCTTGTGTATAGATATAACCTTGTGTGTTTTGCTAAAATTTTCTACTGATACCGATAGCGACGTGAAGTAAATAAAAACAAACAAACTTAAATGTTGTAAAGAAATGTATGAAAAAATATCTTGATGAAAGTGATTAATTTTTATAGGCACTGTGTATTCTTAGCCATGCATGTGCCTAGCATAAATGGTGTCCTCTGTGTGTGACACAATATTATACATTTGTCCTTACTCTTTCCCCCACCCCAGTCGATCCAGTAGATGCAGAAAGTACAAAGATGGACTCAAATTTCAGTTTGACGGGACTGCCTGGTTCTCCAAAGAAACGTATGCGTGTAGAGTGTAAATGTGGTGTGCCAACATGTCGAAAATATCTCTTCTAGAGAAGCGTGCCATGCCAAAAAGAAGTGTAAGGGAGGAAGTCAGAATTGTCATTATAATGTGTGAATGAAAAATGACTATTCAAAGTTTCTTTTGAAAATGTTTGTCACTAAACTTATTTTTTTTAGATTTTAAGGGTCTAGCCATTCATGATGACTTTTTATTGTTTTGTTCTTTTACACATTTGAACTTTTACTTGACTTGATACCCTGATGCAGCTTAGAGAGGAATTTATTATTGTAGGTACAAAGATAGAATCTAAAAAAAAAATCCAGAAATCACATTGTATGACTTTTAAATAATTCATTTGCATTTTATTTGATACAACAAAAAAACAGAACTTGATATTTGGTACAGAAACTTTTGTTTGCTATTACAGAGGTCAGATTTTTCCTGTATCAGTTCATCCAGAGTGATCATGGGCCTCTGGGCTGCATCTCTGATCAGTCTTCTCCTTGTTTGAGCTAAAAGTTTAGAGGGACTGCCGGGTCTTGGTAGATTTGCAGTGGTCTGATACTCCTTCCATTTCAATATGATCATGTGCAAAGTGCTCCTTGAGATGTTTATAGCTTGGGAAATCTTTTTGTATCCATGACCAGCTTGAAACTTCTCCACAACATTATCTCGGACCTGCCAGAGCAGGTGCATTTATACAGAGACTTGATTACACACAGGTGGATTGTATTTATCATCATCAGTCATTTAGGTCAACATTGGATCATTCAGAGATCTTCACTGAACTTCTGGAGCGAGTTTGCTGCACTGAAAATAAGGGGGATAAATAATAATGCACGCCCAATTTTTAAAGTTTAAAATATCCAATAAGTTTCGTTCCACTTTACGATTGTGTCCCACTTGTTGTTGATTCTTCACAAAAAATTACAATTTAATTTATTTATGTTTGAAGCCTGAAATGTGGCAAAAGGTTGAAAAGTTCAAGGGGCTGAATACTTTCGCAAGGCACTGTAACTGTTCAAACGTTATTGCATTTTAAAAATATATTCGAGTAGTTTTTTAATGGTGAATGTATAGTTGTGTTTTTGCTTATTTGTTCACATTCTATGATTATTAAATAGATGTACTGTGTGGATTTTATGGGTGATTAGCTTACAACACGAGTTAGCATACGAAAGATAAACAGTGGTCTGTTACATTTGGTCACTGCTCAGACGACGTAAAGCAAATAAAATAGTAAAGTAACTGAGCGTTTAAAATCTTTTAAAAGTAGAAATAACATTTTCAAACGAACCTCCTCAACTACGACGCGCAACACATCCACAGGTGAACTAGCGACGTCTCCAACCCAAATATTTCGCAAATTGTCTTCGGTTATTATTTCTCTGTCTTTTTTTACGAAGTAAACAGCCTTGTTTTTAAGTGTCTTCGGAAAATCGAGGCTGGCAACCAGTTGAGTCTCATCATTCCGTGAAATGACAAGACTGGGACAGTTTGGATTTTCAAAAAAACTCGTAAACACAGTGTGATGCTCCTCGGAAGCCACAAACTGCTGCCATTGATCTTGTTTTATTCCTAGCGACTTTAAAGTGGCATTTTTCAAAAATCCTATCCTTTTATCATCCATATTTCAGATTCAGGTTTAGTCCAGAAATATAGCAAATAAAATAATACAACGTCGAACTAACTATATCACGTTAAACACCAATCATAACGGTCGATTTTGTTTAAAAACAGTCGCACTGTTAGCTGGGGCTGGGAATCGGTTCAAAAGAGTCGATTCATGGAATGCTCTAAGTACGATATGAGAGTCGAATCCAGAGTTAAGGAGTCGATTCGCGTTATGATCTTATAAATAATACGGCTGGTGCTCGAGCATTATTATGATCGGAAGTAATACTTAGTATAGTTATTTGGTATAAATACTATGGTATTTCAATATAAAACATAACGTCGATGATGAGGTATGGGCTAGTAATGTTTTCTGTGCTTGAGTGAAATTTGATCCAAGAGGCTGGTCTGGGATTTCTTTTTTCTTTTTAATCTTATTCGTCTGATATGTTTCGTGGTTCTTCTGCCGTTGCAGTCAGATCCAGGTTCTGGATTTTACACTGAGGGCTTTTATTTTTGGCAGCATTTTGTTCAGACCGAGACGTAAGGAATCGGGTAAGCAGATTTGAGGTATGATTTATGATTCTGCACGTGGCTCTCTGTGATCATTAAAAATGATTGATGACACATGTAATTAGGCCTAAGAGGCTTACTGTGATTTACTAATTTATATATATATATATATATACATATATATACATATATATACAGTGCATCCGGAAAGTATTCACAGCTGTTACGATACGTCCCGAAGGAATGCGGAGACAAATGCAGCTCGGAGCAACGGTGAGTGACATGGTGCTTGTGAGTGGGTGTGGTCCGCTGCAGCACTTACGTGCGTGACAGTGCCCCCCCCCCAAAGGACCCGTCCGGGCAGAGGATGGACGAGACCTGGCGGGTCTACCACGAGTGGAGGTTCCCCGAGGGCGCCCACGGCTGCGGGGGGCCGGGCAGTCGGGATGGGCGACGTGGAATTCCCTGATGAGCAGTGGGTCCAGGATGTCTTTGGCGTCGACCCAACACTGCTCCTCGGGACCGTAACCCTCCCAGTCCACCAGGTATTGCAGCCGCGAGCCACGCCTCCGGGAGTCCAGCAGGCGGTGTACAGAGTAGGCAGGGGCGCCGTCTATCTCCACCGGTGGCGGTAGAACGGGGGTTGCGTCTGCCAGCGGACCAGGGACCCAGGGCCTGAGAAGGGAAACGTGAAAAACCGGGTGAGTACGCATGTGAGCCGGCAATGCCAGGCGATAGGTAACATTATTTAACCGTTTGGTAATTTTAAAAGGACCTATAAATTTAGGCTGCAACTTAGTACTCCCCTGTAAGCGTAGATGTCGGGTGGAGAGCCAGACTCGATCCCCGGGTTCGAGAGAGGGTGCCGGACTCCGTCGACGGTCTGCCTGCACCTGGTACCTGCTGATAGCCTGTGTGATCTGTTGATGGACCTGTGACCAGACGTCCTCACTCCTTTTGAACCAGGCGTCCACCGCCGGGGCATCTGAGGGGGTAGGGTCCCAGGGAGCAAACGGCGGCTGAAAGCCTAGCACACACTGGAAAGGGGTGAGTCCTGTCGAGGCGTGCCGGAGAGAGTTCTGTGCCACCTCTGCCCAGGGGAGAAAACGTGCCCAGTCCGCCTGATTCTCCATGCAGTAAAGTCGCAGGAACTTCCCAAGTTCTTGATTCATGCGCTCGCACTGTCCATTAGATTGTGGATGATATCCCGACGTCAGGGTAACCGCCATCCCCATCTTGTCGCAAAACGCCCTCCAGACAGCTGAGGTGAACTGAGGACCCCTGTCTGAGTGAATAGTCTCTGGGATCCCAAATGCCGTAAACACTCTTTGAAAAATTGTCTCTGCCGTCTCAAAGGCTGTGGGTAATTTCGGGAAGGGAAGGAACTTGACTGACCTGGAGAAGCGGTCCACCATGGTGAGGATCGTGGTGTACCCTTGCGAGGGCGGGAGGTCCGTGACGAAGTCCACAGCCAGGTGAGACCAGGGGCGCCGAGGGACTGGCAGTGGGCTGAGGAATCCCGTAGGTAGGGTCCTCGGGATCTTGCATCGAGCACAGGTGGAGCATGAGGACACAAACCGGTGGACGTCTCTGCGCATCTGCTTCCACCAGAAGCGCGAAGCCAGCAGCTGAAGAGTGCGGGTCTCCCCCGGGTGTCCTGTGGATGGAGAGACATGGGCCCAGGTCAATAAACGGTCCCTAAATTCCGGGGGCACGTACCTTCTGCCTACTGGAACCCCAGGGATGGGACCAGTGTTCGGGCGGTTCTGGTCCAGCTCTTGTTCGATGTCCCAGACCACTGCCCCGAGGAAGCATGCTGAGGGAAGGATGGGACCAGGCTCCTCGAGTGGTTCCGTGGAAGGCTCGAGATGACGAGACAGAGCATCAGCTTTAGCGTTCTTGCTCGCCGGACGGTAGGTGATCGTGAATTGGAAACGTGCAAAAAACAGTGCCCAGCGGGCTTGGCGGGGATTGAGGCGTCTGGCCGTTTTGAGGTATTCTAGGTTTTTATGGTCCGTGTAGACCGTCACTGGATGCGCAGCCCCTTCCAGCCAGTGTCTCCACTCCTCCAGTGCCAGTTTGATGGCAAGAAGCTCTCTGTCCCCCACGTCGTAGTTCCGTTCTGCTGGGGACAATTTGTGCGAAAAGTACGCGACCGGATGAAGTTTGGGTGGATCCCCAAGGCGCTGTGATAGCACGGCTCCTACTCCTACTGCCGATGCGTCTACCTCGAGGGTAAATGGTCGGGTGGGATCTGGATGTCCCAAGACCGGGGCTTGGGTGAAGGCTTCCTTGAGGGTTTCGAAGGCCCTGTCTGCCTCCCTGGACCAGATTAAGCGTCGTGGTGCGCCTTTGAGGAGTGACGTGAGTGGTGCGACCGTGCGGCTAAAGTTCCTTATGAAGCGCCGGTAAAAGTTAGCGAACCCCAAAAAACGTTGAAGTTCCTTGATTGAGTGGGGCGTAGGCCATTTGAGAATCGCCGAGACCTTGCTGTCGTCCATAGCGACCCCTAGGGGGGAGATCACGTAGCCTAAGTACGTCACAGCTTGTACGTGGAAGGAGCACTTCTCTGCTTTAACCCGAAGTCGATTCTCCAGCAGCCTACGAAGAACCATACGCACGTGTTCCTTGTGAGATGTCAGATCTGGGGAGTAGATTAAGATGTCGTCCAGATAGACGATGACAAATTGGTTGAGCCAGTCTCTGAGCACGTCGTTAATAAATGCTTGAAATACGGCTGGGGCGTTGGCCAGACCGAATGGCATCACGAGATACTCATAGTGACCATTGCTCGTGCTGAAGGCTGTTTTCCACTCGTCGCCCTCCCTGATGCGGATCAAGTTGTAGGCGTTGCGTAAGTCCAGTTTGGTGTACCACTGGGCCGAGCGAAGTTGTTCCAGGGCGGGCGGGACCAGGGGAAGAGGGTACGCGTATTTCTTGGAAATCTCGTTGAGCCCCCGGTAGTCGATACAAGGCCTTAATGTGCCGTCTGCTTTGGCCACAAAAAAAAATCCGGCTGCCAGTGGCGACGTAGAAGGGCGGATGAGCCCAAGGTCCAGATATTCCTTGATATAGGCTTTCATAGCTGAGTCTTCTGCCAGAGATAATGGGTACAGACGAGCCTTGGGGAGGGAAGTGCCCGGAAGGAGCTCAATGGTGCAGTCGTACGGCCTGTGGGGGGGAAGAGGTGGCAGTGAGCCCGACCCAAACGCCGTAGCGAGATCCTCATACTCACGTGGGACGTTGTGGGGAAGCGTGGCGGCCGTTTGAGGGGTGTGAATATGCTCTAGGTCAATGGCCGCGAGACGTATGCATTTCTTGAAGCAAGCTGGCGACCACTGTGTGAGTTCCTTGGTAGTCCACGAGATGTTGGGGTTATGTTCCTGCAGCCAGGGGAGCCCCAAAATGATGGGGTATGTGAGGGATTCCATGGGCAGGAACGTGACCGTCTCTTCATGGGTAACGCCCACTAGCATCCGTAAGGGGGTCGTGGAGACCGTGAGGAGACCGGAACCCAAGGGTTGTCCGTTGGCCGCAGTGACGTGGCGGGAGGTCCCCAGATGGACACAGGGGATCTGGTGTTCAGAGACGACCTGGGACGAAATGAAATTCCCCTGTGCCCCCGAATCTATCAATGCTGTAAGGGAGATGTCAGAGTCAGGTAGACGAAGGGTCACGGGTATGGTCAGAGATGCTATGGGTAGGAGCGTACTCACCCTGGATGTATGGCCGAAGTACCCAGCCCTTGGGTAGGAAGTACCACTCGGGGGCGCTAGGTCACAGGCTGAACGGAGATGACGGTCGGAGCCACAGTACATGCATAGTCCCTGCGACGCCCGCCGTTGCCACTCTTCCTGAGATAACCGGGTCCTGGTGATCTCCATGGGCTCCGGGGGGGGTTCCGGGTTGTGAGTGAGGGTCGTTGGACGGCCAGTGTGTGGTGATCGGGTGTGCGTGTGGCCAGGAGCTGGTCCAGGCGGATGGCTAGAGAGATAAGCTCATCTAGGGATAGTTCTGCGTCCCGTCCAGAAAGTTCAGATTGTAGGCGGCGGTTCAGGCCCTGTCGGAAGGTGGGCACAAGGGCAGGAGCATTCCAGCCGCTTTGTGATGCCAGGGTTCGGAACTGCAGGGCGTATTGAGCGGCTGTGCGAGACCCTTGGCGTAGCGTCAGAAGTTGCTCTGCCGCTGATCGTCCGTCGCATGGGTGTTGAAAAACTGCCCGAAATGCTGTGACGAAACGTCTGTAATTCTTTGCTTCCTCACCTTGCTGACCCCAAACAGCCGTGGCCCAGTCCAGTGCAGGTCCGGTGAGCAGCGAGATGATCAGCGCGATGCGAGCGGTGTCCGTCTCGGGTGCCGAGTGAGCGAAATATAGCTCGCATTGGAGCAGAAAGCCCTTACAAAGTTCTGGGTTACCATCATATTTTTCTGGTAAGGCGACTCTGAAAGTGCTCGCGGCACGTGGAGGGCTGGGCGGGAGCGGAACAACATGCGCGGGTGGATTAGAGCGTTCGGAGGTGGATAGTAGTGATACCTGATGAGAAAGTTCGTTTACCGTGGATGTGAGCGTTTGTAGGGGCTGTCGTTCATTGAAGAGCTGCTGAACGGCGGTGGTGATCTCCTGGAGCTGTCCCCGAATCTCGGTGAGCTGCTGCTCGGTGTTCCGGACAGCGGTTGTGCTGGCTTCGGCGGCCGCTGTCTCCATGTTGGCTGATTCAAATGTTACGATACGTCCCGAAGGAATGCGGAGACAAATGCAGCTCGGAGCAGAGGAGGGTTTAATGAAAACACAACAGGTACAAAATCCGTAATCGATATCCAGTCCAGAGTCGGTAACCACAGGTAGCAAACAAGATCCAAATCGAGAAGAGAAATCCGTAATCGATATCCAGTCCAGAGTCGGTAACCAAACGTAGCAAACAGGATCAAAATCGAGAGGCGAGAGAGTAAACGGGGGACGAAACAGAAGTCGAACACGGTGGGAATCAATAACAATGGCAGTCGCAAGGGTAAGGGTACAAACGCTTCAAAACAGGGATAAACCGAGTGAATCAGCACGGAGGTGAGGTGACGAGAGGTTAATAAAGGGAGCAGGTAATGAGGAACCGGTGTGTGTGATTAGTATGACGGTGAGTGACGTGGTGCTTGTGAGTGGGTGTGGTCCGCTGCAGCGCTTACGTGCGTGACAATACACTAACCCCCCAGTGCAAGGACCTAAATTTGGGCATCACGTTCAAGTGCAATTGCCTATGAATGAAGCAACAAAGGTTTTTCGGCATACAGTTTGTTGGTGACTTTTTTGCAGTGACCTAATCCCAGCACTTTGAAGGACTGATGTTCAGAGAGAGAAGCACAGTGGATTCCATGACACTGATCAGGAAAAGGTGACATTGGAAAAAAAAATAATTCAAATCAAATCAAATGGGCATTTGGTTGGTGCAAAATCCTAATATGCTACTATGTTCAAAACATTAACAGTATCAGTATGTTGGTGTACTTGGTGGAAAAGGTTTGAAATTTCATTGTCATAAGGTTTCAGAAGTTGAAAACTCCTGCGGTTGTTGGTTGCCATGGTCACTTATGATTGGTGGAATATACACCAGCGCAACGCTTTAAATGCTGCCAATGTGTGTGTGAGTGAGAGTGTGTTTGTGAAACAGAGAAAAGATGGCAATGACTGAGCTAGAGCAGTGCTTTATTTGCAGCAACAAATGGACTATACTCAGAATGAGACTCTAGTCAATAGTACCAACTGGACCCTAAGCCCCAAACCCCTGGCATAAACTATATACTGATTATGTAACTTAATGCAATTTTAATTATATCTGTACATAGTTAACGCTTTTTTCAGATGTATACCAACTACTAACATTGCATAGAATAATGTCAAATATTTTACTGGAATTAGAAATTCCATGATCAATAAATATTCGTGTGCATTAACCCAAATGTGGGGGCACTGCACCCCAGCCCACCTGATGAGCTTTGATATTTTCATAAACATTTAATCCAGTTAACAAACATGCTATTTCAAAATTCATGTACTCCAACCCCATAATAGTTTGATACTCATATATACAAAAATTAGGGGATATTTCAAAATGAATATGTAGCGATTAACAAAAGAAGCATTTGATTATATTTCATTAAAAACACCATCAGTAAAGCAAATTAAAAGTCAAAGAAAGCTGTTTGATTAAACAGATGCAAACTGAATTATTATGATTGAGTAGCAAGTGATATATTCATGGGTTGAGCAGAAGTATGTCAAACTGGATGAGAGTGCCACACATTGACAGTTCAGTAGGGTGTATGATCACCCAAGACTACCAAAAAACACTGACTTGATGGGGCATGAACAGGATTTGATTATTCAGCAGTTCTTATGGGATCCTCTTTGTATTCATTTTGAAAAAAACTGATATGGAAAATGCAATAAAACGTACTGTTGAAACATTTTTACCTGCTTTGACATTTACTTCATAGCAGACAGTATGGTATTTACTAAGGTATTTACTGTTTTGTCATGTTAACTTTTTTATTTTTATATTTTTTGGTTAGTATACTGTACAAATAATGACAGCATGCATCACATTTGGCATGGATGGAATTGTACTAGTGCTTCAGATTCAAATTAATGCATATTATATAAATTATACCCAGATAAGTAAAAAAAGCCAAAACATTCATACTACTCACAGCTGAAGGAAATTACATTGAATGTTTTGTTACAATTGAGCATGGCAACATCTGATATTGGATGGGATATGAACAGGGGGGTTTTGTAGTCTGTGTGTTGAGTTCTGGAGAAATAGGCTGCTTGCAGACAGGGTGTTGGGTGAGAAAGTATAGATCAGTCTATTTAGAGTACTTACCAAGTTAAGCCTTGTCCACTGTCAAAAGTGGCTACAATGAACAAGCAAATGTTGAAACATTACCTTGCAGCAATGGAATAAGATCTCCTAGTCTAAAGATTCTTATTTGCATCTTATGAATTGCATAGTTTCAAGTAGCTGTAGTTTTGCTTAAAGATTTGTGAACAATTTAAAATTTTCTAGATTTCTGAATAAACATGACCAAAACAACATCATCATTTCCACAAAAGACATGAATGTTGGAATAACCAGTTGATTAAATGAAATATTTTACAAAATATTTTACTTGGTATTTGAGGAAAATGGTCCAATACTACATATCTGTAAGTGACAAATCATGATACTACCACCCCATGCTTCCAAGATGAGATTGCTTGTCTGTTTATTTGGTTTATTTAATAGCTTTTTACCAACAGACACATGTCTGCAAACCGAAGCACCCAGAGTAAACCCATGCAGACATAGGGAGGACATTCAGGAGGGAAACCGATGAACCAAGGTCGGGAACAAAGCAGGGATGCTGGAGGGATACAGAAGGAATTCGTTTTTTTTATGATGGGTGTGTATTCCATTTTTCATTTGAACCAGTTTTTATTTTGGTCTCATTGGTCAATGATTTAAAACACCTTACTATTATTTTACCATAAATTAACTGCTAATAATAAAAGTTATCATTACATTACTGATCAAGTATATTATTTAGGTCAATTTCTTTAATATGGTTCTTTTGATCCACTTCGTAGATGTAGATGTCTTTATATTAATACAGAAATTCAAAGGGTATCAGAAATGTTCAAACACCACTGTATTTGTGCTCTCTTTAACTGGGGAAGTGATGCCACGATGTGCTGTGGGAAGCCACTGGAGTAATGGGATGCTCTGGGCAATATTTTGCTGGGAAACCTTGAGTCTTTAACACACACTTTGACCACATCCTTTAAGAATATGTACAAGTCATCAAGCTTAGAAAATAAGATTGCAGTTAATTTGAATTATCATGCTGACTGAATTTCAGAAGTGCTTCATAAGTTGGTCTTAAATGGAAAATTTGGATTTGTCATTTCTGTTATGAACCAAAATGTATATTGAATATTACTCCCATAGAAAGTCATATTGAGCGTTTGTGCTTTGCTCTTTATGATTACAATGAAATCATAATGACATTCACCCTTTATAGCATCAGAGTTTCAACAAAAATAGAAAGGAGAGGCTTTCTCTGCAACACCCATCTTACTCTTACACACACACACACACACTGCTCAGAGGGGATGAGAGGGGCTTAAGAGGCCTTTATAAAGGTAATCCATGGGAATGAGGAGATCCCGCTGCCAGAGGGTTTGGCCAGAAAACTGAGGACACTGCTGGCAGGTAAGAGAACATCAGGGGTCTGAGCTGAAATGGCTCCCTGAGTGCTTGCTGCAGGGAAGCACAAAAATCTGAAAGGTTCCGGTATTAAAAAGGTCAGTCAGTATCCAGGGACTGAATCAGCCTGCACTGCCATTTCACTCTCTTGGTAACTGGTGGCCTCAGTTGCTGTTCTGGGAACGGGTTTTGAGGTTGTTCTAAGTGGAATTTAGGTCTGGAAAATAAATGCTGATCAGTGAGATCATCTTAATAGCATTTTTTCATTGTTTCAAGTTTCAAATGCTTTTACCAAACAACAAAAGAATCTCAGCATTGCACAGTTGTTTAAATACGACACATTCAGCTTAAACCCAAATCACATGTTCGCATTCACTGTATTTATCAACACATTTCTGTCAACCTTTTTTGATCAGGTAGGTACACTTATCAACATAAAAAATAACCCACCAAACAGGAGTTGTTGGAATGAAACTTTATATGTATGATTTTATTGGGGAAAACTGTACAATTAAAATGAGGCTCTAGTTATCCTGTTAGGCTGCCTCTAGCCTGGATACACGAAATACAGTTCCACATTGGAGGCAAACAGGTTCTGTGTTGTATCCTCCGGCACATTTGCCCACAGATGTTTCAGCTGGACCTGTAAATCCTCATTCATCACACCAGTAGTTGGGGCAGTGTGTCACACCACAGTAAAGTCAAGATTGCCTGTCACTGGCATGATGCATTATGGATGTTGTGGCAACATTTTTTTTCCTGGAAATTGTCTGGCCAGAGACGGGTGTGTAGTGAAGGTGCCACCTGTGGCTGGATGCTGGAGAATGAAACTGAGAGACTTGCTCATGCTTTTCGGTGGAAAAAAAC
The DNA here is from genome assembly GCA_034780255.1 of Parotocinclus maculicauda. Taxonomy (NCBI): domain Eukaryota; kingdom Metazoa; phylum Chordata; class Actinopteri; order Siluriformes; family Loricariidae; genus Parotocinclus; species Parotocinclus maculicauda. Next base: position 11,660 of record JAUZSU010158404.1, read on the forward strand.
AACCTTCTCCACTAGTGGTCTGTTTTGGCCATCTGGATTCTGCTGTGTGTGCGTGCCCTCAAGGAATCACTGCTTCCAGCACCTCCTAGGTGAAAATGGCCTAGATGATCATCAGATTGTCAAAATGACCATCTTGCTTTTCTCAGTCCAAGTATGTGCCCCTTTTTATTTTTAATTCCCTTTGTGGCAATATCCAGTGTCCAATTAGTCAAAGTCTGTAACCATTTACATATCTGAGACATAACTGCATACCAAGTTTTGCAGCAAATTGCAAGTTTTTTTGTCAGTAAGTATAAATAGACTGATCCACTCTGCAGACAGAAGAAGGGGGTTCAATCGCTCTAGGCATTACCAGGAATTATCACTGAAAAATGACAGTGTGTCTTTGACAGCAATAAGCCACCCCATGTGGGGAGCCAGCAGACATTTACAAATAATGGCTAAATTCGCCTTGCAAATGAACATTTATTACTGTACAGTGACTAATACAATGACTGCTTACATATCACCAAGTCAACCGTACTACAACTTAAAGTTAATTCATGTGTGAAAGCTTCAAGTACAATACAGATATGTCAAATTCTGCTTTTAGATCTTGGACAAGACTGACTTCAACTACAATAGAAAGGTTACTGAATGGTGACAGCTATTAAATATGGCAATTTTGGCATTTTGATACCATTAGTGAAAACGCTTCTATTTTGCATTTTCTTTCATTTAGTGAAATGTTTCCATTTCACTTCATATTATCAGCAACTTTTGATACGTTTCAGAATTGATTAGTATTTGCTGTGTTTCTGCATTTGCTGTAATAATGGATCACACAATGACAATTGACAATGAGTTGAGACAGGTGTTTAAAAATATGCATGATGAACAGTTGCGCAAGGCAAATGTCCAGAAAATTTTGCAGGCAGTTGAACTGAAGCTTTGGTATTTGTGAATGTTGTTGTTGTTGCACAATTATTTTCTCCATGGTAGGATGGTCCTGCAAAATGTGCAGGATTTTAGGAATAGCATCCCACACACTAACACAGGAAAGGGAAAACATTTTTTTAAAGAGCTCCTAACACACCTGATGATTGAAATAATCTGATGAGTCACAGGATGTTAGATAGATTCCTTTGAAATGCTGTTGCATGTTAACATAATTGCCTCACGCAATTCTTGCTTAGGTGCACTTTCATGCTTTCAGTCTCCTCTTCTACCACATCTAAAAAGTGTTCTATTGGATTCAGATGGTTGATGCCTTCAGCTGCATGATATTATGCATTACACTGCTGCCACACAACAGGCTGATTTGATAATTACATGAATAGTGAGTGTATAATGCTATAAGCCTATAGTAATACATTAAAATGTATACAGTTTGGGACATGTCTGTTCCCATTAATGTGCAACAGCAGATTCTGTTGCATAAACATACAGGAGTGCAGTCTAAACATGCAGTTGGACAACATGAATGGCACACGGGACAACAGCTTGCACACACTGTTTATAATAACATTTTCTAATGAAATAAATGATCTGTGCTAAAAATGTGTTGCTCTGATAATCACTGATGTTGTTTTTTGTGTTTATTGAATTAATGGATAACTGGATTGTTCACTGTTAAATGGTATACAGAGCTTTTTGAGGAAAAACATCTAGAATCAGCATCTAGCATTTGGGTCTGTAAAATAAAGTCTAACTTATTATTATTATCATTAATATAAAGCACAATTAAATATGACCAAATAGACCTGCATTAAGCATTTCATTAAACTCGCCTTTTTGCATTAACCATTAACCAACCTGACTGTCAGCAGCACTCTTTCACATCTATGCTCAGAAAAGAAACCATTATAAAGCAGTTTGTAAATAGATGTCCATTCGCCTGGCATTGCTATTAAAAAGATCAGAGCTGAAGCCTCATGAAAACATAAGACTTTTAAGACAACATTTGCAATGCCAAACATAAACCCATGGAGGAATTCTCTCTTTTGCAACCATTACAAGATAGTTAACCCAGCATATCGCTATAATAACCACCAAAATGTATTTGTATTTTAATTATTCTTTTACTTTTGCTGTAATGACACCATGCACTCAAACTGGCACGAGTTCACAAGTTGATTTGATGATTCATGTTATCCAGCATTCTAGAGAACATCTTGTGATGGTACTGGATGCTTGGCTTTTTCGAAGGAAGTGCCCCTTAAATACCCAGGGGAGGAAACTCCATAGCTAACAGATTTACTCAAACTTACAGTGCATCAGGAAAATATTCACAGCGCTTCACTTTTTCCACATTTTGTTACGTTACAGCCTTATTCCAAATTGTATTAAATTAATATCTTTC
>JAUZSU010158415.1:0-14000 GCA_034780255.1 Parotocinclus maculicauda
CACTCTGTAAGACGTATCCCGGTCTTGGTTTTTTAGTGTTGCATGCACTTTCGAGCTCACTTTCGCCCCCTGGCGTTTGGATCACCTCCGTGCCTCAAACCTTTAGTGATGTCCTACAAGCTGTGCTTTCTACAGCTTTGCCCCGACTGACGCTTTGGTGTCCTCTCGCAACAAGTTAGCGCGTTGATCCCATTCGGAGAGCAACCTTGGCGTGCCAACTTTATACTTTCGGTTTTGTTTTGTTAGGAGTCTCTAAGCTCCGTCCTTAGACCCCCTTTTGGTTGTTTCTCATTATTTCCCCATTCTTATTATACGTCGTGGGGTACACCTATCCTGCATACTTGGATCCAAATCCAAACACCACCCGCTATCGTAACAATATCTCAAGTTTAAATAATTTAATAGCGTGTTTGCTAACCTGGCTTTCACACATAGGGATGGGTTTTAAGACTTGGTAAATGGTATTAAAGGTTTGTTCTGTTGTGCTAAATTAAATAGACTTTACTTTACAAATGTGATTCTTTGTTGCCTATTACTTTTTAGATGTCTGTGTGTGTGTGTGTGTGTGTGTGTGTGTGTGTGTGTGTGTGTGTGTGTGGAATGAGGAGATGTGTATTATAGAAATAACCACAAATATCAGTAACACATTCTGTCTGCTGTAAAGTAAGCTGTGAAACCCGAAATCAGACAAAGCTAGGATCCAGTATGGATTGCAGTGTGTCTTACATTTACTGTCAATTTGATTTTATTATATAACTTTTGATATTTAATATTTAATGTCTACCTCATTTCATTTGTACATTCATTCCTGCATTTCCAGCCTTTAAGAACATTTCAAATTTGGATGGCTTCAATTTAGGGCTAGTAATAAGATAAACACCTAAATAAAAACATTTGATGTCAACAGGTATTTTTACCATTAGCTAATGTAACCTTGTGGGCAAGGGATTACTTTGGCAAAACTTTGCAAAGCATTACAAAAGAGGGTTACATTAACAAATGCCACTTAAAACCTCAAAAAGAAGCCTCATGTTAACCATGTACTGAAGCAGCGTCAACTTCTCTGGGCTTGAAGGCATCTGGTGTGGACCATACCACAGTATGTATTGTGGAATGTGTATTGTGGTCAGACAAAACAGTATTCCAGATCTTTTTTTGGAAGAAATGGACGATGTGTGGGTCTAGAAGCAAGTTCAAAAACCCAGGACTGTCATGGTACTTTAAGTAAGCACAGTGTCATTAAAAGTTTTAAATAGCATTAGTTAGATCATTTATACAGCTATTTAATAAAACAAACATACATAATATATCTGCTTTCTTAGGCAGGGCACTAGCATGGGTGATGCCACCCCACCTGGTACATCATCCAACCCCTGCACCTATACTGAGTTCCTCAGCCAGTTTAGGGAGGTTTTTGACCATCCAGAGTTTCCTGACAACCCTACCTACCATCCTCATAATCTGTAACATTGGTCAGTCATCAACTATGCTATGGAGTTTGGGACAGTAGCCTCAGATGCAGGGTCACTTAATAGTGCTGTCTTGGTCTCAGCCCTGGTAGACTCTGGGGCAGAGGACAACTTAATTGATGGCATTGTTACCAGTGAAATTAACTGTCCTTTAACCCTTCTAGCAACCCTTCTAACATCGCCCATAAGACCATACTCGATTGATGGATTGGTGGTTGCCAAGGTCACCCACAAGACAGCCCTCGTCACAGTAACACTTTCGGGCAAACATGTTAAAACAATATCCTTTGCTGTTGTCCATGTTCCACAGACTCCCGTTATTCTGGGGTTTCCCTAGTTGAAAAGACACAGATATAGGTTCGACTGAACCACTGGATGAGTGCTAGAGTGGGTGGAGACCTGCTATGCCAACTGCCTGCATGCCACCACACCATCCATGGACAGTCACCACAACTTCACACTCACCTCCTAAAAAGGGCCGTACTATTTTGCCAACCTGGGTTATCCAACTTGCATGATCACGAGCACGTCCCTGCGCTGACATGCCGACTCAAACACCCACATTGTGCCTGGCCCTGATGGGTTGTATCCAGAATCATGCTACTCATTGACACTTGGAGCACTCACGCACCTTTAGCACTTTTTGTATAATAAACTCACACTTTGTTTTGAATCTATTTCCTGGTCCTGGGCTCTCGTGTGTTACACTGCACTTTGTTTTAACCCCCAAGCTCCACCTTAGCCCAAACCTAACAACTGTGACATAATGAAGCAGAGCATAATACCCTCTCTTTGGAAACTGGGCGGCAGGCCAGTATTTTAACATGATAATGACCTCAAACACACCTCCAAGACCACCCCTGTATTGTTATAGAAATAAGCTTTGCTTGAGGGTAAAGGTCAAGCATGTCTCCAGATCTGTAGGGCATTCTCAAATGAAGGGTGGAGGAGCACAAGGTCTCTAACATCCACCAGCACCGTGATGTCGTCAAGGAAAAGTGGAAGAGGATTCCAGTGGCAACCTCTAAAGCTCTAGTGAACTCCATGCTCAAGCGAGTTAAGGCAGTGCTGTAAAATAATGATCGCCACACAAAATATTGACAATTTTGCACAATATGGCCATTTTCACTTAACGGGTGTACTCACTTTTGTTGCCAGCGGTTTAGACATTAATGGTTGTGAGTTAAGTTATTTTGAGGTCACAGCAAAGTTACACTATTATGCAAGCTGTAGACTGACAACTTTACTTTGTATCACAGTGTTATATATTTAGTGTTATTTAGTGGGCAAATCCATCTGCTGGAAATTGTAGCATCAAAAATCCTGTAATCACTTGTGGGTGGTGCTTGCAACATGATGGTCGACTGGTGAGTTAATGGAGAAAAACCCCACACACTGGGGTGTACTTCTAATGCCAGTCACATTCCTAAATTAATGGGGAGGATTTTGTCAGGAAAGGAATCTGGTGGAAAACCTATGCGACCCCTAAAAGAAACAACTAAAAGAGAATTGTCAGTTTGGGGATATCTGTTTTTGTCCTATGAAGGCTTATTTATTCAGCACCTCTCAACATAATCTCCACAAAACCCATGCATTTCTTCAGATGGTGGATCCATTTCCCTTGGCTTTTCTTCAATGCTGAAGTGTCCAGTTTGAAAATGAGCAAACCACTTGTGATCACTCTGGAGAGTCAGGGCTTGATCCTCCAGATGCTCCTGCAGTTTGTAAAGGCACTGCTTCAGCGAAAAAGTATGATGAAAGGAGAACAGAATGATTGTTCATTTTTTGCACAGTTAAGAAAATCACTTCTGGGTGATGGTTGTCATCACTGCCACTAGAGTATCTCTAGGGGGGTTACATTAGGTTTTAGATGGTAATCTGCAAACACAACACCAAAATCACAATCTCATTACGAGAACATAAACATTCCCCACATTGAAGTTCCACAAAGATCTATAATTACAATGTAGGCTGCTGAATTATCTAAATTATAATAACTGCTGTTTTAAGTTGATCTGTTACAAACAAGAAGCTGGTAAAGAACTCATAGTCATAGCATAGTCAAACAACTAAAAATCCAGTCAACAACATCCTAAGACCACTGATAATAGAGAATATCTAACAAAAACGTTGCCTTAACTACTATATCTGACTTATATTGTGTCTGACTATACTGTGTCTGATCCATTCCAACACAATGCATACTAATAGGTCAATACAATGTCAATGTCACTGCAGTGCTGGCCATGATCCACCACCCAAATAATATATCCTCTGTTGTGGCCCTGTGGGTGTCTTGAATACTGATGAACAGGGTGAATACAGATGAAGAGAGAGCAATTTTAATGTTATGTTAATTATTGTCATTTTATATATAGGTCTAAACACTTGTATACAGATCAGAAACATTTGTGTAATTACCGGTAGTGTAGAAATGCAGGTAACTACAAAGGATTAGCAATTATTTTCAATTTCTTTGTAGTGGATCAGGGTGTTGATAATTTACATGTGGTTATTTGTCAAATTTAGAGCCAACATAGTGAAATGTTTATCTACAAGCTTTATATTTAGCTTTTCTTTTTATCTCAATGTATACTACTACTACTACTACTACTAATATTAATATAAGAAGAAAAAGAAGAAGAAGAAGAAAAAGAAGAAGAAGAACAACAACAACAACAGTTATATAATTAACAGTTAAAATAAAGAATAAGCTCCAATTAGACACCCAGTTTTTTGGATCATAGAGGAAAGTAAGATTAACACCATGGAGATTGTTCCTGAACTTGCTTTATTAACTGTTGAGTGACAGCCAATGAGAATGACTTCAGTCTTCCCATGATTTACCATGCAAATTGTGTTTCATCCAACATCTAATTTCTGATAAACAGACTTTTTGTGCCTGTTTGCCTGAGAGGTGGATTATAAATGGATTTAATACGACAATAAATATGTATGTTCAACTTCATTTCAGTAAAAAGTCAAACTGAAATGCTAGATGAACAAGAGCCATCCATGTATCCTTATGCAGCCTTTTGAGTTAGAACATTAGTAGAAGAGGTATACCATAAAAGCTTGTTTTCATAAGTCAAGAGTCCAGGTCGGCACCATCAGTACCCTGCTCTTGCAATCTTGGCAGAAGGACAGAAATGACAGTCAACTGACTGTCAATCGGTATAAGAAATCATCATAAAGTCCAGTAAAGACAGTTTTAATGCTGTGGTATTGATGAATCCAAACAGGAAAGGTTTGTTGCATTCTAGGTAGTGCTAAAGATTATTAGCAACTACTCTTAAAGAAAGAGAGGATTGGACCTAGAACTGTAGTTACTAATGTTGGTTAAAATTTATAAGCAAGGGACTTACTGCAGCAATCTTGAAGGTTTCCATTGCAAAGATGTATTAAAATGTTGTAAAGTGACAGAGAACAACAGCGAAACAGGCTTTACATAAGTAACAATGTAAATGATGGTTCAGTTATATGTATCAGCAGTTTTAAAAACAGAAAAAAGGAGAGCATGGGTTACCAGATAAAGAAGTAATGATGGAAGGAGAAGAGAGCTTTTGAATTGTAATCACTGCCAACAAGCTATTGATCTTTTCATCCTTTAAGGGCTGAGTCAGCATTTAAGTTCCAGTTAGCATAGCTTTGTAATGAATATCAGTGACATGAAGAAATATGGGTCTACAATATGTCTTGGTTTGGCCATCAAATGCATCTTACTAGTTGCTGACAACAAATGGACCACTCAAGAAGAACTAAGACTAGGATTTGATAAATTGTTTGTTTGAATGCATACATATTTTTTTACATGATTTGTGAATGTCAATGTCACAGTCAGTGAATGTATGTATGTGTATGCATGAGTGAATTAATGCTAGTATGAGCCATTAAGGTCAGTGTATGATTAATGAAAATTATGTTTGTTAAGCACATCTCTCTTTTACTCTTTTCTTGTAGGTGTAGCCTGAGTCTAAATCAAGTAAATTTAATAAGAAATAAAATACAGAACACAAGATAAAGGAGCATGTGCACACAATCACTCAAATGAACATTCAGCTAAGACTGTGAATTTAAATAAAAAAGAAATGAATTACACTATGACTCATCAAGTGTCTGGTTGAGCACTTGGCTATGCATCTACTGCTTTTTTAGTATTTATTTAATTCGCCCTGACAAGTATGTGTTATGGTTTAATTGACGGCTCTTACAGTTAAAGCCTAATATGTGTTTTAAATAAACCAAGGAAGCATTACTGGAGAGAGTGGAATTACTATTAGTCCCTTTTTCCTTCAGTGGGGTTTACTCACTGGAACTTTGTCCACCAGAAAATACAGGTCCTGTGTCCTTTGGTTCATGGACTCTTAAATCCTGAGACCATAATTTCAACCAGTAACATAAGTCAAACTATCATGTGACTTACCATGCAGGGAATGCTGATTAGTTGATTTTTTTATGTTGGAAGAAATAATTGCTGTACTGTAAAATACATAGAGAATAAAATATTGCCTCATTAGTAAATCCTGCTTATGTTGAAAGTAAGTGAATGATTTATGGGTGAAACATGTTTTTTGTCAAAAAAAATAAATGATTATGATTTATAATGAATTTGAAGCTCCAAGTATGATGCTGAAAGTATTAGAAATTGCACTAACTATAACACATTGGGCAAAAGGCTTAGTCCAACATTAGATATGCCAATATACCATTATTTCATCAAATGTATAATGAATATATAGAGTTATTTGTCAGTGTCTCTATTGGAATACAACCAAAAAATAAAGGAAATTTGTGAGCAGTATTATATATATACAAATGTTATGTGAAAAAGAATGCATTGATGTGTGTATTTTACTAATACTTATTCAAAAGAGAAATAACAAGACATTTATCAAAGCATTGTGTTACATACAGTATTTAAAACAAGAAAATGTATATCATTTAAAGTGCACTTTGTCTCAAATTGATAGACATATTAAAATAATTCAAGCCTTATTAGGCCCAGGTTCGAAAAAAGACTGAGTCAGAGACTGAGTCAGTCTAATGTACGTTCTTACCTGTGTTATTAGAGCCAAGGATTTACCACAGGCCTTCCACCTTTACTGTTCTCAGTGCTTGGACTGCTGCCTGCATTTGCAATAGGGGCATCAAGCCCAATCACTGATTTTGTTTTACACAGTCATTGCATTTGCAAACGAAGGTTCCCTGTATTACTACTGTAGTTTGTGTTCCAGGATAGCGAAGAGAGTCTTACATTTACTTTTTTGTAGGGCAGAACTGCTCTGACTCATTTCTGTCAGTGTAAGAGAGAGATAATAGACAATAATATATATGAGGTCAGTAAAGCATGATGTTGCAATTAAGTGTGAACTTCCTCAAATATACTACTCTCAAAAATCAAGGGATATTTCCAAATGGAGTATCCCCTAATAAAATAATTTTTCTTTTTCAAGGTTTAGGCTATTGTCATGTACACTGCCAAATCCATATATGCCTAGTAAAACAAGTAGCTTGACATGCTTCAACTAAAATATTACCCCACTAGGTAAGCCACCACCAACATTTTCCTGTAATTAGTAACATCAACACTGTTAATGCTGTAACTTGTTGATATCCCAAACAAGTAAAACTCACTCCCTTGCTAAGTCTCGTGGCCTTACATCCCGCTTCTAAGCGTTTCTCAGTGTTATTTATCGCCGTACCTACCGTGTTCCGATCATTGTTTCTGCTCTACAATTTCCGACTTCGTCGCGCTCTTTTGGATTTGTCTGTCCTTCTTCGTTTGCTTCTCTGTGTATGACCTCGGACTGTTTTGACGCTGATTTTGCTCTCCGAAATAAAGGGAAGTTGTTTCTACTTGCTGCATCTGGTTCTGACTTCGTACACAAGTGTGATAGTGACTCTTTTGGTTAAAAAAGAATACAAACAAAAAGCTGTTTTCCCCTGTTGGTACCAGGAAACTAGAAAACGCACGTACACACGTATTCTTTAGAACAAATGTTAACCATTGTAAAACCTCCACTCATGTTTATTGTTGTAATAAAATTATATAAATAACAAAAAAACAATGTATGGATAATTATGATTTAATTATCCATATCAACCATCAGTGTAATATTGGTGAAACTATTTGCCATATATTGTGTCTTACTGACAATCTGATAAATATAGACTTCAGTCAGCAAAAGAAAGCAAAACTTTGGAGAAAGGTACACTTTGAGCATATCAAATTGTGCCGAATGGCCTTTTTTGACCCAATAATTCATATATGCACTTGTTAAGCAGCAACATGGATAATTTAATGTGTGCTCATAAGGATTTGAAGACCTCATACTCCTTTTTTCTCAAATTTTGAAAAGCCAACAGTATGATTTAGAATACCTTAGAAATATATGTGCACTTCCCATAAATCAAAAGCACGTTATATTATGTGAAATGGGACACCATTGAATTTGAAATGTTGTAGCCCTGTATTTTAGGCATTTTAGGCTAGCATATGAGAGACAGAGAAGGAGAAGGAGATGAAATATAATTCCATTTTTGTAAAATGATTTATGTCACAGAGAACTGTTGAAGAAATATTGTTGGGTTTGGGAGTGTGCTTTTCTTCCTTTTTCCCTCACTGTAAAAGTAAAATAATGCACATCATGTGTTGATCATTGTTATATCAAGAAATATGTGAATTGAGGAGTAATCTTCCCAACATGTTAGTCTGAGCTGTTTCTTCACTTCACACAACTTGACCAACACCATCATGCCCTCTTCCATCTTCCTGAAAATGTGGTCACATAATACTAATGCTGTAGAACCAAGAAGGATGAAGATGGAAGGCTATTCTGTCAGCAGTGTGTGTTGGTTGCATTAGCACATAGCCGTGAGTGGTGATAAATGTCTGGGAAGGCTTGTTGCAACTGTCAAGTGAAAACATGATTAAGTGACACCTCAGGAGAGAAAGCATTTGATCCATTTCTCAATTTCCCCTCTAATCATTTGAGTCACTCCTACATCAGTAGAGGAATAAGGTGACAAGCTTAAGACTTGTCAACAACATCAGTTATAGACCGATGTGTACTATTTTATATACAGAGAAAGGAAATCTAAAAATAATTAACTGGGATTTACAGTTCTTCACTTGCAGAGCCCTGTGTATCTCACTTCAGAATTATGTTGAGCTTATCAAAGTTACAGATGTCTCTTAAATCCCTTTTAAATCCTGAGAAACTACCAAGGTACTTTTATGTTCTGACTGTGAATCATTCTCACTGTAACCTACCTAGATGCACTTGCTACATGCATTGTGGTTTGTAGCCAAGTTAATTTGTCTCTTGTTTCTTTACCATGCTACTGCTTTTAATAATATGACCTAGTTATTGATAGGTCAGTGGCTTTTAACAGTACTGTGATTGTTTCTGTTCATACATGAGCCTATCTGGTAACCACCTAGGAATTAACTATTGTGCATAATCAATTTGGAGTTAGCTACTGTGTTTTCACACTCAGTTCTAACTGATAAATTCTCATGCAGATGTGCATACATGGCAGTCTTTGTGCCTGAAACATTATAAGTGTTCAGGCACATAGTGTGAAAGAAGGAGAAAAGTAAGCTGGGTTTATATTGTAAAGCGATTCACTGTGTCTACATCCTACAGTTAAGGATTCCCATCTGTTATAAGCTTGACAAGATATGTACCTCTCTTTTCTGGAAGACAAAGTACAGACACGGGTTACCGCGTTGATGGAAAATGTGCTTATCAAAAAAAACAAAACTGTCCCTTCATAAGCTTATGAATATTTTACAGTTGTTAGATGCAACCTACTGGAACACTAATTACATTAAAGCCCCGTTTACTGTTACCAATTGATTAATTTATTTATTTGATGATTGAAATGACTGCTATGCAGTAAAATCACTGCAGATGAAAAATAACAAACCCCTAGATTAGATTTCACCATGTGTTATGACATAAAGCTAAAATTCATTGCGGCATGACAACACAGAAAACAATAACAAAGTACAAAATTTTATTGGCAGTATTAAAAAGAATAAGGGTTATTTGAGTATGTAAATACCTCTCTGGTATAAACACAGTAGTGAGAGTCACTCACAGATAAAAAATTATAACAGTTGAGGGTGGCAAATCAATACACAATTTTAAGGCTACATCCCAAACCACATATAACATACAAAATAATATGTCAAAGATTCCTTTGGTGGTGTACTAATGTCACATACAATTAAATACAGTAGTATGTGGTTTGTGAAGTGTTTTATTCAAGACTGCAAATATATTTGTGTGCTGTCATCATCACTTTCATCAGTATTACTGAAGTGTCATGAAAATGAAATGTGCACTTTTATGTGTAACACTGTTCCAACAACCCAATGTTGAATGAAGGACTTAAAACTATTTTTAAAAAAGTAACAGATCAAGGACAATATAGTTAGTCTTACTATTATATTAAAAAAGCACGTACTGTAACTGCAGCATGCGGAATATTAGGTGAATGAAGGCGGCATTGCAAGGTGATCGGTTCATCACTTTGACAAACCACTACCAAATTAGTCAGCCAATTAAAGCAAAAAAAGAGAGACTAAATTGCAAAGAATAAGACTTTCGTAATATGTTATAATAAGCAGATAAGCAGATGTGTTGTAATAAGCAGATACTGCCCTAATACACAGAGTAAAGAACAAAAAAGTTGGGTGAATGAGGTACCCATTGTTGCCTAATAGCTGTCTAAAGTTGTACTTTTAAACATAAAATAAGGAACAAAACAATGGAGACTAAAATATACAATTGGATGGACTTTAAAATACAAACAACAATTAATCAAACTTCTCACTAATGTTAGTTAACCATCAAAGAAAAGGAAGCACATAGATACCAACTGTAGCTTCATAAAGTTGATTCTGGGATGCAATTGCATTTTCTTTTCATTTTACATAAATGTATCAATAATTTATATGACTTATGTAAGCATAAATATTAGTCTGCCTGTGCCACCTCACAGACATACAGTGGGTTATCATCACACTCTTAAATTGCATGTAGCATAAAGTAGGATCTAGCAAACTGCAACTTTTGGACTCTTGTTAAAACTTTTTCAACTCTCTATTCGTTCTGTCTAACCTCTAAGGACATCTAGCCTTTAATACAATGGGGAGACACCCATCAAGGCTGCATTTACTGGCACCTATGGTTAATTGTTGATTCATACTGTATATTGTCTAAATTAATTACTAAAATGATGCTCTTCATCCAATAAATAACTGAGCACTATGCTAGCTTACGTATTTATTTGTAAAAAATACATTCCTTGTCTGTAATCTATGCAAATATCTACCATAAAGTATATAAAACTCTGTAAGTCCAATTTAAATTTTATGGAGACACAAGGCGATGAAACCTGATGCCAACAGCAAATACTTAACAGCTCACACCTTATCTGAAATAAAAACAGAACAGTGCCTATACATAAAACACAGAGTACTTGATCTGCTCAGTTTTGCCCAACAAGAGCATTAAGAAAACAAAGTTCACTAACTAGATAACTTACAATAGCTAGCTGGCATAAACAACTCCACAACTCAGAAATGATAGTTGCAACTTCTACAATTTTAAATGATTAGTTGTGTCTTATGGTAATTAATCTCTCTTGTGTTCTCTCCTGCATTTGCATATTACAGCATAACCCTATTCTTTTTCTGTGTCTGGGGTTAACAGACATTTCTGATGGGCTGGTAGTCATGCAGTGAATTAAACTGACTATTGCACTGCTAGAACCCATTTCTCAAGCACTCTTGGATCCTATGAGCAAAGGCTCATGTTCTGGGTTGCTTGCCAGGCACTGCCATCCACTTTCCATACCAGACTTTTAAGCATGGACATAGCACAGACATGCACTACACATTGGTCAAGCGGGCACTTGCAAAAAAAACATTTGTGGATAATTTTAAATTTAATTCAATTTAATTTTATTTATAGAGCGCTTTTTACAATGGGGCATTGTCTCAAAGCAGCTTTACGATATTACATTATCTTAAAAGGCCAATCCCAAGTTGAGCAAGCCTAGGGTGACAGTGGCAAGGAAAAACTTCCTGAAAGTGGTAGGAAGAAACCTCAGGAGGACCAAGACTCAACACGTCCTCCATGGGTGGCCTAGATGTTAATTAAATAAATAATCAAAAGTATATTAAATAAAAGCAAAATTACGTAAATAATTTAAATCAATAACAAATTAATTATACAATTTAAATTAGTAATAAAAAAAATAAACTAAATTATAAAACAACTAGATAATAAAATAATTTCTTGAAGGCACATCGTCTCCTAATGAGTGTAATGACGACTTTTTAATAAGATGAAATAAAATAAAATCTACATCATGTGCTTCCATCGTTTAATATTCAGCTGTGCTAAAATAATAGCTGACATTGCTTCTTCACATACATGCTCAACGTTACATTGCTGTAAATTGGCCCCGGGTGCCATGTTTCAGAGTAATTCCATGAGTACCAGTATCGGTGCCAATACTGGTATTGGTATCGGTGTGTTCCCAGTAAGAAGCCATTCAGAACGCCGTCTATGACCTTTTACTAAACCCTAACCCTCAGAGGTGTTAAATCAATTTTCTACAGACCTGCATCTATGAGAAAAAACATTTTCATGTGTTCATTTTATAATGGTAATGAGATTTTAAATATAGAAATATAAATATTTCCTCCCCTCTTTTTGATGTGTAGAACTATTTTAATGGGGAAAAAGGCTATTTAGGCTCCAACCTCGAACAATAAAAAATAAGTCACATATTTTAACCCTGATATTTGGAATGGTCTAATAAAAAACAATCCTATTCAGGGATCAGGGAGCCGGGGAGTAACTGACAGTACAGGGTGCCCCGGCCGCCCCCAAACACACACGCAGGGATACTTTAGAGAGACCCTTTAACCTGGCACATGCATTTGTAATATGGGAGAACGTGTAACCTTAGGCCAGGGCTCGAACCCAGGTCTGTGGAGCTGTTTAAGCCACGGGGCTAACGATGGCGCCGCTGTGCCGCTTTCCGAACGTACACTTACAGTCCTAGTCCACGGTAATTCCCATCTGACCTTTTCTTTCTCGGCGCTGGCAAAAGCAATACTTCACGCGCGCTCATTAATTTTAATAAACATTTTCTAAAGCCTGAGCTTATCGTCACGCGCCGGCTGAAATCACTTAGTCGTAACTAATTCGTAATTAAATCTGCTCCAGCCACCCTTTGACCCGGGATGCTAATTTGAAACAGGCGCGCTCGGTTATTTATTTATTTTGAGCGGGAGGGAACTCTGGGGGCAGCGGCCATGTCCAGCAGGTGATCGTCGCTCGTACCGAGTGCTAATCAGAACCAAACGTCGGTTCTGACAGCTTTCATTTTCACAGATACTCGGTCGAGCTGCGATTTATCCACGAGTGTTTTAACAGTGGCTGAACATGTCGAGGTGTCTCTGTGCCTGTGTGCGCGCCTGTGTGCGCGCCTGTGTGCGCGCCTGTGTACTATACAGAGGCCATGCAGTATGAAACTGAATATATTAATCTCTTCTGTGATGTTAGTTTTTTTTCTTTTCTTTTGGGAGGACTTTGTGTGCGTCTGCAGAGGCCATGCAGTATAAAACTGAGTGTGTATTCATCTCTTCTGTGATGTGTGTTTGTTTTGCAGGTGTGGGGAAATCCTGCCTATTATTACAGTTCACAGACAAACGCTTTCAGCCGGTGCACGACCTAACTATCGGTAAACTCCTCCTCATATCCTCCGAACACACACCATAATCTGTACTAATTAGTGCAGGAACTGTAGCACAGAACCACACTGATTACAGCCACTGCTCTTATCTGTACTCTCACTTATTACCATCATTAAAAATGGTTTCTCTTTATCTTACAAGAGCAGCAAATCAAGCCTGAATGGAAAAATCCACCCTTTTGACCCCAAGCGTCGTCGATCAGGCAGGATCAATTGATTTGCCGTGTAAAGTTTTCATCTTAAAGGACGCTGATTAAGTTTCAAAGCAGGATTTTTTTCGGGGTTTTTTTATGTCAAACAGTCTATTAATCATTTAATCAGTGCATTTTACAAACACGGGTAACTTTAAGAGGCCGTTAGTAACCGATAGGGTCCGACTTTGTACGAGAGAACAGCTTGCACATGTTGTATCTAAAAAAAAACAAGTAAATAATGAGATGAATAGTTTGCTGAATTATGACTAATACTATTTCTGTTTGTTACAACTCAGTCTAAAAAGGTGAATAAATGTGGCTAAATGGCAACGTTTTATATAATGGTAAATAATGATAGAATATAATTACGTACAATACGTATAACGAAACAGGCACATAGGCACAAACGCTCTCTAAGGCCAGACTTTTTTAATTGTTTGTTCCTCGGATGTTCCTACTTAAGAATCTACTGAGGAGGAAGGAAAAAATATATAAATAAATCTTTATTTTTCAGCACTTTTCAATTTCTCGAGGACTATGTGGAATCAATACAAGG
>JAUZSU010158426.1:0-13999 GCA_034780255.1 Parotocinclus maculicauda
AAAAAAAAAAAAAAAAAAAAAAACAACAACAAAAACCCATACACACATCTATATTTATCTATCTATACACAAACACACACGCACATCAAATTCATATATATATATATATATATATATATAATTCACACACATACTGACAATAAGATATTATTAATAAAAAAGGAATAAGACAAACTCACAATTTAAACTATAGACAATAAAAGTACGGAATATGTACAATTAAGGGTAAAGTGTTTGATCAAAAATTGTGCCATAATGTTTTGAACACTTAAGACTATGGACTAAGACTAATTTGAACAATAAGTGACCACCTATTTTCTTTTTGAACTCTAAAGATCATTACAAGAAATGTGTGCATAGGGTAATAAAAGACAAGCAAGGCAAGTCATTGCTCCATGTTGTAGACAACACCGCCCTCTACAGATACCGCGGACTAAATAATAAACAATACTACATGAACAACCTGTACAGGACATATAATAATAATTACACTGCTCACAAAAATGGTGGACGTTTCATTTCGAAATATACCCTAATTTTTCTGAGCAGCATATTGTTGTCAGTTATCAAAGATACTTCTAGCATTGTCAGAAGCATACATGTGCTCTCTTCTTCTGTGAATCTGCATCTTCTTTTTTCCTGAATAACTACAATATGAACTTATAAATACCGAAAATGTATGGATGCTTGAATGGTAGACGATGTATTATATCACCCCCAAAGCAACCCTGTTTGAGTGCCAGCTGTGATTCCAATCAGGTCAGGCTACCTGAACATACTATATAGGTTCACTTTGTAGTTCTGTAGTTTATCTGTTTCTCTACATCCTTTGTTAGTCTGCTTTACTCTCCTCCCTAATGGTCAGGACCCCCACAGGACCATCACACATCAGGTACTATTTGGGTGCTGGATCATTGTCAGTACTGCACTGACACTGATGTGGTGGTGGTGGTGTGTTCGTGTGTTGTGCTGGTATGAGTGAATCAGACCCAGCAGTGCTGCTGCAGTTTTTAAACACTGTTTACTGTTTACTCAGTCAGCACTCTATTTCTATATCTGTCATATTGCTCCACATTATAGATGTAAAGTCAGAGACAGTAGCTCATTTGTGGCTGCACTGTCAGTTTTCAGTGCTCACAGGATGCTGGCGGCTGGACATTTCTGGTTGGTGGACAATTTTCAGTCCAGGAGTGACACTGCAGGATTTATAAGCAGCACTGTTGTCTGATCCACTCATACCAGCACACCACACCCTAACATCATGACTATGTTGATGTCAATTCAGTCATGAGAATGATCCACCACCCAAATCATCTGTAATCTATGATGGTCCTGACCATTAGAGAAGAGAGTAAAAGGAACTAAAGTACATAGAAAAACAATGTGTCTACTTGGAACTAAATAGTGCTTCTACGCTGCTCACAAAAAGTAAGGGATATTTTTAAATAAATATGAAGCAATTAATAAAGAAGAATTAGATTTTATTTCATTAAACATGATAATCAGAAAAAAATAATTGAAAAGTCGTTCGAATACGCAAATAAGAGTACACTCAATTATGGTGATTGAGTAGCAAGTGATATACCCATGGGGGTGAAAAGAATGCCAAAATGGACGAGAGTGCCTAACATTGACTGTTCAGGTGGGTATTTGGTCACCCAAGACTGCCAAAACACACTGACAGCGATGGAGCATGGACAGGATCAGATTGTCCAGCAGTTCTTGTGGGATCTTCTTTGTATTTATTTTAACATATCCCCTCATTTTTGTGAGCAATGTATATGGTGGGTATAATAAAAATGGACAGCGAGTGCAGAAACAAGGAGGTGTACCTACTAAAGTGTCTGGTGAACGTATGTTAAGAATCAGCATTGTTCCAGTACCAACCCATAGCAAGGAACAGCACGAGGGTAATAAAACGGGTTGGGTTTGTATACAACACAATAAAATGGAGCACAACAACACACTGTAGGCAAATATGTACAGGTCTAATCTTTCAGTGTCTGCTTCTCTAATTCATCCCCAAGTCTTCCATCATTATGAGACCAGAGCAATTTTCACTGACAGGGTGAAATCACCTTGATGAAACACCCATGTTTATGTAACCATTTCTCTTCCCTCTCCATGGTGCCTGTGCATGGATTTATTAATGGTTTTTCGCCCGGCACGTATTTGAAGAATACCAGCGATTTCATATAATTTAATGGACTGCAGATGGCCCAGATTCAAACCAGTCGGTCAGAAAATATGTCCCAAAATTGCTGTGCTTTCTAATATTGGCAGCATTCTGGGCAGATGGGAATAGAGCACAAATGTACCTTTCATATTTGCAGGCCTGCTCCGAGTCTCCACCTTGTAGGTGATAAAAAAAAATTGGACTGCGGCTCAGATTTAAATAAGCCGAAGAAACATAGCACACATCCATCTTAATGCTGCAGAGCAAGGCAAGAGAGGCGAATCCCGCCTTCACAGCTGCACAAGTGGAGCCGATGGGAAACGGCAGGTCCTCTGGGATTGAAGACTTTGCACCGGCTGCTGTACACTGCAGTCATTTTTATGGTAAATTTTATTCTCTACGAACACTCTGGAAATGTTAGTGTTTCTTCACTCACACAGACGCAGTCTGCACAGTCATCCTGCGGTCATCACAAAAACAAAATGGACCCTTCGGTGCCTTCGAGCGAACACCTGACCCCGCAAAGACTGTGGGGGAGTCATTTTGCATTTCCTGCTCCTCTGTTCTTTTAAGCGTTAAAGAAAATCAGCTTGACTAGAAGCCCTTCAATGCTGTGATCTAATGGTACTTTCATTTTAGTTGAGTCGAACCACATTTACTTGAAAAGCAATGGTGGAAATCCTGGAAGGCCAGGAGGCCAGTATATGCATACTGCAAAAAAAATTTGAGGATAATTCAAAATGAAATTTAATTTAAAAAATAAAATAATTAAAAGAACGTAATTATATATATATTACATTATTTTAATTATTTTATTTTTTAATTATCAATCAATGTATAAATGATTTGATAACTAAGTAATATGCAGTGAAATAACCTGTGCTAATTATGGATGTAAATGTAATCGTTTAAACTTTTGAAGGATCACACTCCTCCCTTCTGTCCACTGCCATTTTTTATTATCAAAACAGCTAAACATATCTAATAATTCGAAGTAATTTAGAGTAATTTCAAATTCAGATTGTGTTATCTGAGTTATTTTTATGTGCAGTCAAACTCAGAGCAGACAAAGCCTTGTACACCCCATGTGATACTTTGGCCCTGGACTCTAGGTTGGGAACCATGGATATGAAGTATTGCACACATTTAAGGTACGTTGGTGCTAAGCTATATATAAGCTATATATGTTATATATAAAACCTGCAGCCTATACCTACATACATTGAATACAACAGTGATTTTGGTAGCACCTTTGGCGTCCCACTCGGGAATTGCTTTTGAGAAATTCGTTTTCCCTCTAAATAAAAATGTAATGAAATTTACACCATTGCTTAAAAATATACCGTTAAAAAATTTTTCCAGGAAAGTATTCAACCCTTGTCTTGTTATCTTCCTTCTCAGCAACTCTTCAAGCTGCACCAGAAATCCTGTAATTCTGCAAATTTGTCATCTTTTATTTTTGGAAATGAGGATGTGCAGTTTGATTCACGTACAAGGACTGTGGAGAGCAGCGCTTTCACCTCCCACTCAGCTTCTCTATGGTTGTAAATCATTTCAACAGGCTTTCTCAAAGTTCTATCAGTCTATCGATCAAAACTGTAGCTTTTTATTGTAAAACTAGAATATTGAAAGAATCTTTGCTTGTGCTTGATATTTCACCCAGGATTTATCCTGACATTGACCTGGAGCTCTTTACTCCTGTGTCATTAAAGACCTGATGGACAAGCCCATTGAATCATCAGGCATGCATACATAATGCAAGGTTATTTTATCTGGATTTCCTTTCAAATTCTTTAAAGAACAAAGTCAGTGGCCCGTGCAAACATTATATTTAAGCGATACATCCAAATTAACCAGCGGAAGTAAACCGGATGGGTAGACATCAAAGCGGCCTTGTGGCTCTGAATCCAGGAAGATGTTCCACGTGCTTCTCCGCATCTCTTACTGGATTAAAGAGAGGATTTTCAATACACAAAGCCCACCTGCTCTGGCCTGAATCCGTTTTCATTTTCCCAGCTGAAGTTCCAGTGAAGGACACCAATGCAGAGGGATGAATCTCTCCCGGAGGGATTTCTGCGCAGTACTTTAGTCTCACTTGGAGAAGCTTAAACCTCATCACAGACTTTTGTTTACACTTGTATGCGGCTTTAATTTCCAGCTAAATATGTGAAAGTGTGAGAAAGAGAGGTTGCAAGTCATGCAGAAAAAAATAGCATATGCAATAAATTATAGAGTAAACAAGAAATTAATAACACAAACGTCCCTTGGGATGCAGAATGAAAAGAAAACAATGGTTAGGAAAATAAATTAAACAAAAAAACATCTGGTGTGCATCTATTAATATTTCCCTTCTAGGCTGTAAGGAAAATAAGAGGTTCAGTCTGGTTTTATGGTTTCACAATACACAGGTATGCATAGTTTCTTCTTTAGCACACACAATTTGTCGACTTTAAAAATAACTAATCTAATCAAATAAAATATAGCATGTGTTTAAATGAGACAAAAAGAGCAGGAATGAGAAGGGGACTGTATAAAAGGGGGTTGCCTCACATCTTACATTCAAGGTAGGATGAATAATAAATGGTTTGTCCATAGACACAGAGAAGGGCCCATCAATTTTTAACAACTCTCCCCACTGAATTTCATCTACACTGTCTTAGACTGCAGGAGCTGTCCCAATACAAACCTTCAACTGTCGCTGTTGAGTAACATGCCAAATACTACTGCTATCTACGCACCACTGGGGCCACTTCTGCGATATAGACACCACTGGGGCCACTACTGCTGTGCACGCACCACTGTGGGGCCACCACTGCCATATAGGCACCACTGGGGCCACTACTGCGATATAGACACCACTAAGGCCACTACTGCTGTGTACGCACCACTGTGGGGCCACCACTGCCATATAGGCACCACTGGGGCCACTACTGCTGTGTACGCACTACTGTGGGGCCACCACCGCCATATAGGCACCACTGGAGCCACTACTGCTGTGTACGCACTGCTGTGTGGGGCACCACTGCCATATAGGCACCACTGGGGCCACCACTGCCATAAGGCACCACTGGGGCCGCTACTGCCATATAGGCACCACTGGGGCCGCTACTGCTGTGTACGCACTACTGTGGGGCCACCCCTGCCATTTTAAAAAAGTGCTTTCTTGGCTGCTACCATTCCTTTCTGATCAAGCTTCTTTAGATTATAGAAGGGTCAAGGGTATTTTAAAAAATAGAAACTGAATATGCTATATGCCATTGCTAAAATTGTAGAACATATAGCCCAATGATGGCCCAAGACTTGCACAGTACTCTATGGTCATTAGTAGTCCAGGTATAACTGAATATATAGAATACAGAAAGACAGACAAAATTACTTCCAGGATGAAATACTGGTCATGCATCTTCACTTTCCTAATACTTGTTAGAATCTTTACCTGAGATGATCAGTGTAGGAATAAAGGCAAGCAAAGATGCTACCAATGGATTGAAATATGTTCCATCTTTTTAACCTAGTAATGTTGCAATTTTATTGAAGCATGGAATGGTAGGGCAGTGGTTTACACTGTCACCTCACAGCTCCATAGGTCTGGGTTCGAGTCCTCTCGTGAGTGTGAGACTATTGCAATCCACAGTTTCATAAGTCACGCCTAACCTAATCTATGCAGATGGCAGGACAGCCAGTCTTACACAGATGAAGCTTAAAAAGTTACACAGAAATGCTATTCAGATATGTTAGGTGTGTGACAAGTGTTTTTCTGAGCTACACTGCTTAGGAACGTTTAGGGTAATCCTTCATTTAGCCTTCAATAACCGCTTTGTTAAAAGTCAGTTTGCAGCCACTAAGCATAAAATGTGGCTGTGAGACATGGCATTGAGCAATGGCCACATTTACTTCAAGTCCCTGACAATTTGCATGCTTACTATTGTTTATAGTCCCACGGAACTGTCCATTGCATCAGCCTGAAGTCCTCCTTACATTCCCTTTTACACAACAGTGTCCCTACTGATGCTTTTCCTCTGGTGTTTTTCTTGAGTGGATCTCACAGCTCCAGATATATCGGGTTCAATTCATGGCCTGGACCCTGCCTGTGTGATGTCTAAATGTTCTTGCTTTGTCTGCATAGGTTTCCTTCCACATTAAGACATGCGACAGTCAGCTGGTGTTTCTAAAAAGTGTGCAAGTGTGTGTGCATAAACCCTGCAAAGGGATGCACACGGTTCCAACCTTGCACCTTTTGCTACCAGCTTCCCATTACCCTGAACTGGATTAAGTGTGTATGGAAATGAATGAATGCTTGATGACCAATGATTGACTACCTGGTTTAAAGCCCAGTGTGCTGGTTGAGCTGTGGATCCATAGTGCAGAGCTCATAATGGGGTATGTGTTGTTATGAACTTAATCCTGAACTGTTGGAAAATGGTCAGCTTTTTTGTTCAACCCATTGTAAATTGTAATACAGTACTGTTAACTTCTGCATTATGTTCTCTAAAACAAGAAGTTGACTGGACATTACCATAAGTCACATAACTCATATACACTAAAATATATGCAAAATTAAAAAAAAATACAAAAACATTTCGTTCAGGACTGTACAATACAGTAATACAGTACAAAACACGGTTTAAACACTGATGCGTGGATAATCAGACTGTCTCATGTGGTACATATGTCAGTCTGACCTTAGGACCTCTGTTTTCAAAGGAAGTCAAAGGAAAGGCTGTTAAACTGGCCTAGTCCTTATAGGTCATGTGAAGTGCGAATGACTTGTTGTCAATACCAGTACAGTTCCTATCAAAAAAAATGCAAGAAGGCTTAGATTTAAGAATTAAGGTACAGTCAATTTGTGTGACAACAGATTAAAATGTAGAAGGTAAACAATAATCCAACTGGGATCATAAATCTACAGGTACTAGAAGAAAGCAAGGTGTGGAAATGGCAAAAAATAATTGTATTAATATAAATACACAAATGCTCACAAATTAGGGAATATTTAAAAATGAATATGAAACAATTGAAAAAAGAAGCATTTGATTTTGTTTTATTAAACATGATCATCAGAAAAGCAAGTGAAATGTCAAAAAGTTGTTACATTACACAAACTCACTTATGTTGATTGAGTAGCAAGTGACATATTCATGAGGGTGAACAGAAGCAGGTCAAACTGGACGAGAGTGCCCCCACATTGACTGTTCAGTAGGGTGTATGATCATTCACGACCGCCAAAACACAATAGGTGATACACAGTGATAGGGCATGAACAGGATCAGATTGTCCAGCAGTTCTTGTGGGATCCGCTTCCCCTCATTTTTGTGAGCAGTGTATTATATTTTGAAGGCATTTTGAAGGTGGAGCTTTCTGGTATCTATACAGGTACATCGAGATCTTTTCACTTTCTGCCCACTTGCTGGATCGCGCCACACTCAGTGTTTCCTTACCTCATGTTGTACAAATTAAACACTGCTCATTACCCTCCAGAAATATATCAGAAATCATCCATCCATTCTTCATATTATTTCATATTTCATAATACACTTTCCTTCTCGCAACCCACTCCCCACATTAAAAACCATGCAGAAGCAAACCGTGTCAATCTTTCTGTTATTGTTCCTCTGCCATGCTCAGTCTTTGGGGCATGGCACAAAGAAAAGTTGGAATGACACAGTGAGAGTTTAAAAAGAAATTAAAAGTCATGTCAATTACAGATAATGCCCAACATAGCGCAAATGAAGCCCATGGCTCTAATTTTACAGCCTGTAATCGGATGCAAATGAATGCATGCAATCAAGCTAAATTGGATGCACTCAAACTTAATTCCTTGACTTTCTTATGCACTCATGTCCTCAGTAATGAGCAAATTAGATATTCTTACACTGTGTGTAAATCCAATTGTCATTCCCTGTTCCTACTGTTTTACTCTGCTGATTAGCAAAATGGGAAGAAAAAGAGTAGAAGAGGGATAGAAGAGAACTATGGGTGCACTGTGTTTATTGTGCGTTTATACACAGAGCAGCCATAACTCGGTTTGTTTGTTTATTTAACGTTGCTATCGAGGATCAGTGGCCAATTCAGCGACACACACAAGGTTAAGTCTTCATACAAGCTTATAACGAGACTAGTCATTACATACACACTGAAGTTAATGGCAGTTTAGAGTAATAAATTAACTTAACCCAAGCAGCCACTGGGAGGACATGCTGACTCCACAGAAAGGACCCATAGCACTGGGATAGCACCCTGGGATTGAGCCCAGGACCTTCTTGCTGTGAGGCAGTGGTGCTACCCAACAAGCCACTGTGCTGCCCACCCATGCACAGACTGAATAACAAATAACAGACTAGCTTGTTACTAGAGCATGTCAAGCTCTGGAAAATATTAGATGCCAAGTGAACAGTTGGTTCATTTGTCATGTAACCATGGACAAAATCTTTATTTCATCCGGGGGTGGGCACAACAACTCAAAGCAATATGAAGGCTTTCAAATACAAAGCTGTAATATACATACATTTCACAGACAAGTGAGCAAAGAGTACATGTTTTAATAAAACTCAAACTCTTTCAGTTCACTGTGTTTTCTAGTAGTTCTACTAGTTTTCTACTTTCGCTTTTCAGTGTTCAATGTTACTTTCCCTTTGTGGGTTGACTGGTATGTAGCATCCATATTAGCACCCAATTCTGTCTCACCTCGTTCGTTAGTAAACTTTAGTCCAACTCATTACTACCAATTTTACACTTATTTTTGGAAACTATTGTCAATAGACCTCATTTACACCGCTCACAAAAATGTAGGGTATATTTCATTATGGGATGTTTCATTTTGAAGTATCCCTTATTTTTTGTGAGCAGTGTACACAAATTATACCTCATTTTTTAATAAAAAATAAGCAGAAATTTCAAATTTCCAAGCAGGTGACCATTTCGGTGCATTCAGCACAGCCTTCATGTACGCGTTATAAAAAATTGTACACGGCTACAAATAGCATTTCCTCCGTTTCAGCTCTACGATGCTACTTTATAAAGCCCGGATCCCTGTGGTCTTCAGGGGCAAAGCACTAGCTGTTGGTCGCAAATTCAGTTGTCAAAGTTTACCAGATTAAAACTCGTGGTGGCCAGTTTAGTGGTTGCCTAACTTTTCTGAAGTGCCTTTAGTAGGCACTGCAGAGCAAGCCCCCCAATGCACATGCGTACACACACGCACACACACACATATATATATATATAACTTTTGCTTCCAAACTGTACTGGATTTAAAACAATGAAATTCATACAAATCTGCAACATTTGTATTGAACACTTTTACAGTGGACTTATATCTAGTAACAAATTATGTAGCCTATATGCACTTCTCACAGAAATAGGGGATAACTCAAAATGAAAATTAAATCTTCATTAAATAACCCCTAATTTTTGTGAGCAGTGTATTCAGTGTAACAGCATTCACTTCTTTAATCGTATTTTCTAAAAATTGTCTCTCTGCACAAAAATAAGTTACAAACTCCCTGAGAGAAAAAAACTCTGAACATTTGCTTTGCAAAATTTACATTTTTAGTCCCCAAATTCATCCGCACTCCTCGTGCATTTAGGGAACAACTGGCTTAGTGGTTATGATTCTTGTCTATGGACCAGAAGATGTTCAGATATTCAAATCCCACTTCTGCGAAGCTGTCTCTGTTGGGTCCTTAAGCAAAGCCCTTAATTCTGAACTGCTTGCATTGTAAGATTGCACTGGATAAGGGCGTCAGCTAACTGTAACGTAATAAACTCTGGTTAAGTTTCACTCGCAGAAAATGTTAGCCCCAGAAACTGCTCATTGTGTCGAATCCAATCAAAAGGAGTGGGATTATACTGAAATTTTGGTCACAAAAGTGTGGCCGTAGCTTTACAAAAATAATAGCTGCACATGATGGCAGTACAGAACAATAAACATTCTTCCAACACATCTCTCAGCAAGGTAAGCTGTACTCACCAGTTATTGATTAACTACTAACTCATCACCCTGATGCTGATGATGAAACACTCTTACCTTATCAGTACTCCAAACAATTACTCTCAAACAAAAGTGACACTTCTATCTAATATAGCAGCCAAGCATGGACAGTTTCACATGCGTTTTTTAAAAGTTATGAAATTGTTGACAGGAAAAGATACTCTGATATGTCCATTTTTTTTATCAGCGAGATCACTACTAATATACCAGTACTTATCCACCCAGAACATTTAAACAGACCTGTCAGGTGGATTAGCTCACCTCATGCTCAGCTGCTTGCCAAAGGGCAACACTCGAATATTCAACATTAATAATCATTTAGCACTGTTTAAAAATTGGTCGCCTGAATTCAAGCATGACTGTGCAGTGAGTGTACAGTAAGTGCATGCAACCACCATGGGATGAGCGACAAGCAAGAATGAAAGAAGTCTAGCTCGTCTGATCAGATTAGGCCACAAGCTGATGACGCTAATTAGTCAAGGCAAATTTGCATTACCGGGTTATGTAATGGGCTGCCAGCCAAGTGGGAGTAAAGGGGTGGTGGGGGTGTCTGGTGAATTGGCTAACGAAGCATGGCACCAGTTAAAGTCACAGCTTTACTGGACCGCTGCCCTGCCACTTCATGCCAGCATGGAAATTGTTGATGCTTCTGAGAGTTGAGCAATAACAATTAGACATCAGTGGGTAATTGTGGCGGGTGAGGGCCTAGTGGCACGGGAGGCCCTGTTAAATGTCCTCAGGCAGCCAAATGTCTCTGCTCATTTTAATAGATATCAAACAACATGCCCGTGTTCAGTAATGCACACAGACAGAGTTAAACACACAGATTAAGGACAATGATCAAATGAAGCCTTTAGGAGGAGGGCTAATGCAGCTAATGAGGACATGACTTGGATATAAACTCTGGCTTCATGGACAAATCAGGAGACACTTGGGCGCATACAGTCATGCATACTTAGCTCAAATTCTTACTGGCATTTTGACTAAGGGGACCTTACATACCGGAAAGTTTGGGTAACTTATTCAGTAGAGACAACTTAATGAACAGAAGATTTCTGATCTTCTAAAAAACTGAATATAATCAACTTTAATAGTAATAAGCTAAGTTACACCATGATTTACACAGCAGGAGAAAGTTTGTAAAGTTTGTTGCAGCCAAAAGATCATATTCATCAGACATTTTGGAATTACACTGTGTACAATAACAAATTTAGCAAATGTGACATATATGGGAAGGAAAAAAAAATCATATACCATTGCACACTGATATAGGTGACAAAAAGTGTACAGACTTCACTTACCTGATTAATATTGGTAAGCTTAATTTTTAATGTTCCAGAAGTCCTCTTTACGTGTCGTTACCCATTTTGGTGCTTAGACCCGTTTTCATTATGTATGCCCTACTTTCTTATTATATTCAGTTCAAAGTTAATGTTAAATTTATTTATATGGCACTTTTTTTTTTTTACACAATGTAAAAAAATGCATTGTCTCAAAGCAGCTTTTTAATATTATATTATTTTAAAAGGGCAATCCCAAACTGAACAAGCCTAAAGTGAGAGTGGCAAGGAAAAACAATGTAGAAGGAAGTTAACTTGGGAGGACCAAGACTCAAAAAGGGACCCATCCTCCTTGGGTGTCCTAGATGTTACCTGAAGTAGTTAAGTTTGTATGAATAGTAAAATTAAGTAATGAGATATCAGCAGGAAGTTTTTGACGGAATAACCGATAGAGGGTTTCATCCACATATGTCCTGATATCTTTCTTTAGAATTTAACGGTATAATTGAGAATATTTATATACATCATTCAATGGTGGCAAGCTGTCTTGACCTAGACTCAGCAATGCAGGCAAAACCCATAATATTATCACCACTGCTTCATAGATGGAATATGGCTCTTATGCTGGAAAGCAGTGTTTTCCTTTTAAACCAAAAAGCTCCACTATGGTCTCATACGTCTACAAAATGTTTTCCCAGTAGCCTTTTGGATCGCCCATGTGAATTTACGTGCACATGACAGGTATAAACCTAGATCTAAAACATGTTTACTTTTGGACAGATGATGGCAGCTGCCACATCTGAGCTGCAGCTCATCCTACATCAATGGTACAGGTTCAAGCTTGGTGATGACAGACTGACAGACACCCAAGAATGGCTACAATGGAGTGGCATAAATTCCACCCAGACTGCAGGGCCCATTCTGCTCTGTTGGTCACAGTTTGTTATGACATTAAACCAAGATGTTCCAAGACGTGTGTGTGATATCTAAACATGAGAAAATGGCATTCTAAATACTTGTCAATCATTTGAAGAGGTTAGTGGTGAGGCTTTGGCAAGAGGCACTAACTGAGTGGTTATTAAGCTTCCTTAAATGCATCTCTGGCTTTCACTTTAAAACAAAAAACAAATAGATGAAGTATATGCTGCTACATTTCATAAGAATAGGAAATACTAGTAAGTATTTTACTGAATAGTCAGTAAATATGAATAAACAGTAACAATGCCAATTTGGACACCATACAGGAGTCAGCAGCTTCTCAGTTTAGAGCACATGCTTGAAGCTCCACTAGATAGGGAAAAGAGCCACCAGAGGATCGTTGAAGCTTGAGAATAGACTACCATTTGTTTTTGCTGTAATTGTTACCAGTTGTAGTGTTCAGAAAAACCATGGTGACTATAGCCACATCACAGTTATCTATTGGTGGACACACTGCTATCAGGCATCCAACCAGATGAAAAAAATAAGAAATGTGTGCTTCCTCAGGACTACCAACCTACCAAGTTTACTTTTCAGAGGGGAAGAAACAAGGTACTTCCCGTTATCCCAGGCTAAATATGCAGACACCAAAACTATCCCTTCATGTTTCCATCGCTGACTCATGCTGACTACCTGTCCACTTTGGGCCATCCATGAGCAGCTCTACACTAACTGGTCCAGACGTGTCTGTGTGATCGTTACGTGTTAATGCTCCTGTGGTAACATTATTCCATCTAAATGGCTGCCCAGTGAGAGGCATTTTCAACTACATACCGCTTATCGAGTTAAGGACTCCCACCTTTTCAAATGAGACAAATTTAATTGATTCAGTCTATAAAAATCTTGCGCCGCTGTGAACTGCCTGGTTCCAACCTTGTCTTGCTTTATTTATTCTCTCTGTTTTCCCTGCTCAGGTCGAGCAGGCCCTGCATGTGGTGTGGGAAAATTAGGTTTATTCAACTCCTTACAAAGAGGAGGGATAGTGGAGAGAAAATTCAAAAGGCTTCAAAATTAGATCAGTGGTCGCAACAATCAATCAAAAGCTGGGCTCCTTGGCTGCTAGGCACGGGAGGAGATGCGAAATAAACCTTTTAAACAGCAGGCCCTTGGCCCACACTCCTGTCTTCCACACAGGGTAGAAGATGACTAACAATGCTTAACACTCTTTCCACTGTGTTGCAAAAACATACTGGAACACTACACCACTATATAAATACACAGTAGCAGAAAAAAATGATCAAACCTGAAAACGCAAACATGTACACTACAAAGGCAAGCAAATTCAAAACCAAGGACTCCAAGCCAAGCTTATTTCCAGTTTGACCAATTTAATACTACAGTCCTAGCGATAACATTTATAGCTACTGTGTCATAACAGTGTGCTATGTCACTGGATTACACTGTTCATTTCTCTGAGCTGTAGTTGTTGATAGACAATACAAGGCAATAAAACACCAAATTTGACCACCATGCATCTTCTACGATAATCTTCATTATGGTTTTATCAATCAATCAATCAATCAAAATTTATTTATACAGCGCTTTTTACAATGGAGCATTGTCTCAAAGCAGCTTTAC